>JAVQJL010000407.1:0-11357 GCA_036024295.1 Nannoperca obscura
GTGGCCTGCAGGAGGTCACTTTGTAGGCCTCTGGCAGTGCTCATCCTGTTCCTCCTTGCACAAAGGAGCAGATACCGGTGCTGCTGCTGGGTTAAGGACCTTCTACGGCCCTGCCCAGCTCTCCTAGAGTAACTGTCTAGCCAAATGCAAAACTATTGAAAAACAGTCAGAAAAAATGAGGAGGGAAATAATGGCAGTGGTCTCCACCTGTAAAACCATTCCTGTTTTTGGGGGTCGTCTCATTGTTGCCCCTCTAGTGCACCTGTTGTTCATTTCATTAACACCAAAGCAGCTGAAACTGTTTAACAACCCCCTCTGCTACTTAACTGACCAGATCAATATCCCAGAAGTTTAATTGACTTATAACAGTACGAATAAAAAGGATGAGAAATGGGACCTATAAATGTGTTGAAAAGCTAGACCAGTATAACTAAATAAAAACTATTAGTTGACAGTATTAATGCAGTGGGTATATGTGCACACACACAGTTATTATACATGTGCATAATGACTGCAGAGTGTATAATAGTATAATAGTAATTATTATCCACAGGATTGTGCAACTCGTTGGGGCACAAAACAAAAGAATTATAGAGCAAATTCTGGAGCTGACCGACAGCCACATCCCTCTCTCTTGGCAAGATGCTGATGTCTAGGACTCCATCAACAGAGTCATCACCACATCATCTCTTCTGTGCATCAATGCTTCAACTCATCAAGAATGAGATTCTGGCTGAGCAGGCATCTTGATGCGACTGGAGTCAAAATATGACTAAATTGCAGAGTTAGCTGTGTAACGGATTGCAGTTGAACCGTGATCTGTACGTATTTCCTCCCACAGTTTGGCATGCATGTGAACAGCAGATATCTTTCAAAGTTTAACCATCATAGTGTGACAATTTTTACTGTCGCAGTTACCTATGTTTAACATAACAATTCCCTAGATCTTGATGCAGAGTTGCAGTGAAAAGATACAAGACTAAGTGCTCCGTTTTATTCTGAAGTACTTACGGTTGATTTGATTATTTTAAAAAGCAGTTATTCACGTGAACGGGGCATGTTGAATGGGCTTTCCCTGTAAATATCTTGGCGGAAAAAGGATGGTCAGACAAAACAGTGTGTAGATTCCTGCTGGAGGAACCTCATTATTTTAGGTTTAAACTCAAGACTCATCCTGGTCAAACTTAAAAACTCTGCTACCTCCAAGTTTGCTCTGGTGGAACAACCCTATTTATGTGGATGAGAAATCATGGTAAAAATCTGTAGGGAATAATTTGATAGTGTTACTGGAATATTTTTGTGGCCGGTGGCTTTGTGAATATATTGATCTCTAGAAATGTCTATTACGCCCTCCTCGTGACCCTGCTACCAATTTATGTTTGAGCACACTGCCTGTGTTTTGTAGATTAGAATACATCTTCTCATTTTACTGCCACAACACTATGCCTCACTTTGTGCTCTGTTTCTGAAAACAGTGAATCAGCTAGCCAAGAAGACTACAATGGGAGTCAAGATGCTTGGTGCAGATCCGCCCTCCTCCCTTTACTCTCATTAGCTCACACAACATGCTGTACATCTCTCTATAGCCACTGATTTGTGCAAATGGCTTACTAATAGGCAACGTTCTAGACTATATGAAGGCTGTAGGAATCGATGTGGTATTGTTTTTAGTCAAAGAACCTTGTCTTTTAGTGTGCTACTGTGGTGGGAGACGGTGTGCCTCTAATGCAAAAGCGTGCGTTGGATTCGGCACGTACACACACGAAATTCGTCGCGGGAAACACTCACAAATCCTTGCTGTTCTCGTGTCTTATCAAATTCGCTAAATTGCACGCAAGGCAGTTTAAAAAGACAACCGTTGCCGTAGACTGCAGAATCTGGGGCACCGGCTACAACAAACCCAATCATCACCCACGACCAACTCGTTTTGGTAGCCTGCGGGCTCCGTTACCACCACAGACAATCAGCGAAATTATTATCACGTGCACGCGCATGTAGCCAAACATACAAGGCTAAAGCTTTAAGCTAACTGCAGCTGGAACTGTTTTGACCGTAGCTGCCGTTTAACTGGGACTTGTTACCACCCCGAACCAAATATAAAAACAGTCTGGTATTAGTGTGTGGGGACAACTAGATGTCTTAAGGATTTTTAATACCAGTGACATTGTGCTTAACTACCGCCTGCAGACAGTTAACGTGTGCTAGTTGCTAACTATAGATAAGCTAGTCATGTCAGCGGCCAGAGTGAGTGCAATTTGTACGTTCTATTTCACCGATTAGTCCAAGTTTGGCTGCTGCATGTGCTTTTATTTTGCAACTGTCCGTGGGCAAACTAGTAAATACAAATGCCCTTTCCATTCGAGCTTAATTCGGCTTTGAAATCAAACCTTTAACTAGATTATCCATGAGCCAATACGTACCGTTATTATTAATGCTATCTGGCTAGCTTGTTGGCTAATATGTAAGGGGTAACAACTCACCCTACAAAAGTCTTGGCAATACTCAGAAGATTGGGCTGGCGAGTCACCGATTTCTCTAACTACGACTTCTTGTAGTTCTTGTAACCGTTGTCTGAGTTCCCCAATCGTTTCACTGATACCATTCTCAGGACTACGGTCCTGCTCGGCCTCCTCGTCCGCCATCTTCACACCCAGCTCCAGCGCGTAGCACTACAGCGTAACTACGTATGCTGCGCAGAGCGGTGTTTACGTAGTGACGTAAACGGTGTCACGATTGCAGAGGTCGCATCACTATTAGTTTAGAACAGAGGAGATTGAGGTTTGAAATGTCTTGAATGTACTTATTTCCCCATTCCCCCACATATGTTTTTTCCTTCTTGTTTTTAAATATGTGCTACTCTATGTTCTGGTTGTTTTTAATAAAGGCAAACATTATTCAATAAATAAATCACATAAAAAGATCCACTGTAGATAACAAAAACAATGCAGCTTGTAGCCTACTTCAATTAACTGAATTCATCTTTGAATTGGCCGTATACATTTCCGACATTTTGCTCAATTAATTGTTAGCCTTAGCACAGAGATCACAGATGCAGGGATATTGATATGAAAACATGAAACTTGGAATATGTATGTCCCCCTTAGGATGACTTGCTATTACTTTTGTGATGATGATGATTATTATTATCAGAGATTTACAAAAAAATATTATATGTCTTAACCCAGGAACTTCCCAGGTTTTGATCTAAACAGGACCTTTCAACAAAAGTCATTTTGCCACAATTACCATTTTAATTTACTGACTTGTGCTTCAACTGGGATTTGAATCCTGCTACTGGGGACGCTGCACCTCTGGGGGCCAGGAATGTGTGTCTTTGGTGGTGGAGTCTGCTGCTGTGCCCCAGGAACTGAGCTGAAATACCAAAGCTTATGGTACTAGTAACTTCCCCTCCTCAATGAAAACCTTTGTCATTTTACCACATTGTTAAATTGAATTTAACAAAGAGGTGCTGCAATTGGGATTTCAACCCTGTTCACCAAGCAGTATAGTAGCAGAACTTAAAAAAAAACTGTAAAAGAAAAAACAAAAAAACAGACAGGCTTTGCAAATTCATTATTCTGGAGCAAAGAGAGCACAAATGATACTATAAATTAATAATAAATTATAATAATATGTAAATAAAATATGTAATAAACAAATAGATGAAAAATGAATGATTCTTTTATTGAGGAAAAAGTGGACACATTGTTGAGATGTAACTTTTTTATTTAAAAAGCACAACATCACAATCCATATTGTCAGTAGACAGACTGCAAATAAGTAAAACATGTATACATTCCCTTTGGTGTTTCTAACCTCAGACCTATGCATGCTCTTTTCTCTTGAGTAGCTTTTTAAAAGCCAGCTTGAAATCATCATTGAAGCTGGTGTACAGCAGGGGGTTTATGAGAGAGTTAATATAACCGAGCCAAGTGAGGAAGTCCGAAAGAAGCTGAGAAGGCTGTAACACTTGCAGACCCACTAGGAGCTCCTTTAAAAAGAACGGCAGCCAGCAGACAATGAAGGCCCCGAGGATGAGGCCGAGGATTCGTGCTGCTTTCCTTTCACGCGAGGTACATATCTGGTTCTTCTCATCCTGCCCGTCCACGTCTGTCTCAAAGGATGGGACGCGGATAGTGGTGTTGAGTTTGTCAGTAGCCAGTGTGGGATCTGAGTTGGACAAGTCTGACACACAAAATGTGTGGGACACACGCCAATGGTCCACAGAGTTCTGGCTGCCCATGCTGCGGCTGCTGAGGTGCCGCGAAGAGCCACGCTTCTGGTAAAGAGTTTTGGCGGCATTGTAAATCCTGTAGTATAATATAAGAATGATGATCATGGGGATGTAAAAAGCCCCCAAAGTAGAGTATATAGTGTATCCCAGGTGGTCATGCTCTATGATGCACTGATGGGGACTGCCGCTGCTGGACCTCTGCCTCCAGAATAAGGGTGGTATGGATATGAAAACTGAGATGACCCAGACTATTCCAACCATGACAGCTGCGCGGCGTGCCGACCTCTTGCGAGCGTACTCGATAGCTTTGGTGATGGCCCAGTACCGGTCCAGGGCGATGACACACAGGTGCAGGATGGAGCAGGTGCAGCAAGTCATGTCCATGCTCAACCACATTTCGCATATCACCTGACCCAGTGACCACGTCTCCATGGTGATGTAGAGGATGCTGATGGGCATCACAAGGAGTGCCACCAGGAAGTCGGTGACGGCCAGAGAGCAGATGAGGTAGTTGGCGGGCAGGTGGAGTTTCTTGGTGGTACAGATGGCGACAATGACTGCGCCGTTGACAAGCGCAGTGAAGAGGGTGAGGAGGCCAAGAACAACCACCACCACCGCCATCCCGTCTGTGAATCGCACCACCTGCAGGCTGCTGGCAGGTGGGTTGGTGCAGTTTGTGATGTTGGGACCCGAGGTGCTCCCCACTGGGTAGCCTTCCATGTCCATCCCTGGATCCGGGCTGGCCCCTCCCTCTCTGGAATCACTCCCAGGGAGACCGTACTCTCTCAAGGGTCAAAGGTTAGTCTGAAACAATAACACAGGCAAATAGTACATCAGAGACAGCAAAATCGCACTTTCGGTGCTCTGTACCCAGTCCAGGGTGCTTCCTGGCTTCCACACAATGCATGCTGGGATACTCTGCAAACTACTATGACCCTGAATAGCAACCTGTAGGTGAAAAGAATGGAAATACACAGTGTTTTGTCTTTATGTTTCGGTTTCATGGCGGTGTTGGCTGGTCTGTTGGTTAGTTCAGTGGTTTGACTGTTAATCTGGTTGACAATATTTATGGTAAGTGGGTAAATCCCAGTATTTTTGTAATGTTTTTCCCTTGCACCCGAAGATAAAATAGAGGTTGCAAAAATAAGTTGTTGAATGCAGAGAAGTGATAAAATTGAATATGTTCGATATGTGTACAAATGCAGGGACTTCATGGCACACAGAACACATAAAGGCTTAGACAGGCAGCCACTCTGGATTGCAATGTGTTTCAATTTTGCTGTCTTTCTCAGGCAGCATTACGAGGTCATTGCTGATGTGTCTTTAGAGAAAAAGTAGGAGGTGATGTGATAATTACATCCTAACAAATTGGTATAAAACAAAACAATAGTGGGATGCTTACACTATTGAAAAAGAGTAATACATTTTAGTGTAGTTGTTTAATTTATTTGAAACAATGAGAGAAAAGTCACAGAGGTCACAAATATCGGCAAAATGTCAAGCATAACACAATAAAATGCAAGACTAATCTCCAATGTTGAGTCAAGGTGGCTGGGCTACTGGGTTTCTGTCATGACGTTATTATCTCTTGGTTCTGGATAAAAGGGTGATGTCACAGACAGATAGTGATCTGCTGAGCTTTGGATGTTAATGACCCTGTGACTCTAGCACCAACCTCGGAACACAGCTACATGTTTAGCCCCACTGCTGGTAAGGCAAGTGGGGCTTTTAGAAATAAAAATGTACAATATACACTTGATATATATATATATAATATAATTTTTTTCACTTTGTCAGTCTGTCCAATACTCATGATTTGGGATGTAATGGATGCTGTAGCCTCTAGGGGTTGCTCAGTCATCAGTCATTAGATATCACAGAGCAGTGCTTCCAGCCTTTCCTGCATTGCATGTTCATTAGACACTTTCTTCGAGAGTAAAATACACAACCATGGCCACAATGGTCCCATAGGTGTTCAAGGTACAAGTATGCCAGCACTTTGGCAGATTTGATTAATGAGTAATATTAGCCTATGTCATTCAAGTTTTGTAGTCCTTCAAAAAGTCATTTTGGAGTTAAATGCCACTTTTTGCTACATTGCTTTTTCCAGAGCTTTCAACTGCATCTCATGGTCTTGAATGCAGGTAAATGAGGTTAGCAACTCCATCCTTCAACTGAGCAACCTCCATCAGCTGCTTACAACCAGAGATGTGGTTCAAAACCTTGCGAAAAGGTTTGTAAGACGACCCCAAGGTTAGATTTGTTTTCAATCGATTATTTCCAAGGTCAATAATTCACTTTCAATTGTTTGACAGCAGAATAGAATGAAATATAACCTCCATCACAGGCTTCCTTTTATGGTTTTCTATAATAATGTGGATAGTGCCCTAGCCTACTTGTATAATATTAATACAAATTATAATAGTGTTGGTGTGAATATGTGGAAAGAAACTTTGAAAATGAGGGATAAAATACTCAAGTTCAGGAGCAGATTTGAATCAATGGCAGCACATTAACTGCTACATGTTGCTAAAAGAGAAGCAAAACCACAAGGGTGCTTTTTGGTTGTGTTGGAGCAGCTAAGTGCTGACTTTCACTGACAACAGCTCAGTTGCAGCTGTCACTGTGGACACGGTTGGCTGCTGCTTCTGTACAACCTCTCAACATACATCAGCTGAAGCAATAATCACAGACAAGTGGGCCTGAGCAGTGGCATGCTGTGAATACAGCCAGGTCCTAGGGGGAAAACACACAGACAGCAGCAGACTACTGTAGACACCGATACCTGGAATGAACTCTGACTGAGTTTTTACTTTTAATATGTCATCCTTTAGAAAGCTTGGTGTAACTAATGACTCCACGAATGGTTTCCTTTTGGAAGATACATTTCTGTCTTAAAGATGAAAACTAATCTTTGTTCATTTATTTCTCTTTTTTGTGTGTGAAAAAAGGTGAATGAGACCAATCTGTAAATCACTTTGAGAATCGTTAAGGTTGAGTCAATTTATTTGGTGTGTCTGAGGGAAGAAGAAAGGTTTGTTTTGGTTTTTATTGAGCAGTTTAATGTACAATTGTATGCCTTCTGTGGACTTTTGCATCCTCGTTGATGTCACTACACTTCAATATATAAATGAACATATATAATTAACAGAGGCAGTGTGATGTAAAAATACATTAGAGTAAAGGTTGACTGCATCTCACAGTAAACACAGCTGAAAGCTCAGAAAAAGCTTTTTTCCTTTTCTGCTAATTCCACAGTTGTTTACACACTAAATAGTTGCTAGTTACTGTAGTTTAGCTTTTGCTCAGTGATGGCTTCTCTCTCTCCCTCTCCTGCTTGGTGTGTCAAATGTTTAGTTATTCCTCTGCCTCCCTTATCAGTAATGGAAGTGAGTTAAAATTGCGGCTCTGCACCCATGGAAAGGGTGATGGTCCGAAAGAAGCATAGCCCTAAGCCAAAGCCCACAGTTCACTACTGACCCGTTCACGTTTCTGACAAGTTCTCTCTATTAAGCGACACACCCGCTGAGAAAGCAACTGATTACTGGCAGCTCTATTTTGCAAATTTGTGACGTTACACCAGTGACCATAGTCAAATGCATCTCAGAGGCCAGAACGGGCAGCGTTGAATCCTATTTAAAACTGCTGGCTAAAGGTAAGCGTAAATATGGACAGATTGTTATTCATGTCGGTGGTAATGACACCCGATTACACCAATTGGAGGTCATGAAATGTTGAGTCAGTGTGTACACATGCAAAGACCATGTCGGACTCCGTAGTTTTTTCTGGGACGCTACCTAATCTTATTAGTAATGACATGCATTTGGGCTTTTTAGATTTGCAAGATGTGGTCTGATGAGATGGCATTCATCCAACATTGGATGGTGTCGTCCTCATATCTAGAAATCTAGAAGTTTATTTGTGGCCCAAAACCATGACAACTCAGTTCAGACCACAGACTTAATACAGTCTATGGTCCAGACCAGGAGGCAGAGATTCAGTCCCACATGCTTCTCTGCGCTTCCATTACAGCAGTTACCCACCCTAAACACCACAGAGAGGGTCTTCCCCCCCGACCACTCAAATTATTTAAACCAAAAGTAAATAGAAGAGGAATTACACATAAAAACCCAATAAAAACCACCACTGCACCAGTACAACAAAATAGGAGATTTAAATGTGGACTCTTAAACATCAGATCTCTCATTTAAAGCTGTACTAGTAAACAATCTAATCGCATTATAATAGTTTATTCTGTTTTACTGAAACCTGGCTGTGTCATGATGAATAGGTTAGCCTAAATGAATCCACACCCCCAGTCACACACCAGACAAATGTCCTGGGGTACTGTTACATCCCTAATTTTGTCCTAGGGAACGACAACAAACAATCACAGGTCGTAGTCAGAGGATGACGGAAAAGACCAGCTGGTTTATTGACAATGGTTATAATTGTTCCACAATAAGTCTTACAAAACTCCCACAGGTCATTCAAAAGTGTGGGAGAATCGGGTCCGGTGAGCTGCGCCAAACAAATGAAAACATAACAAAACTGCTATCACTCAGAACCCCTAACTGCAATCCAAATAAAAATAAAAAGACCTAATCTCCTAACTCAAACAATGGTTCCTAAACGTTCCTAAACACGGGGAGGTGTCAACTCCTTACCTAGTGTTTCTAACAGGAGTACTGTGTGATGAAATGTGCGGGGTACCCCCCTCTTACCTAGCCTCTGATTTGTCCCAACACGTAGCAAAAATAACACTGATTGTTTCCTGAGGACGAACGGTAACAAAAGAGTGCCGGTGGCGACGGCGCTTCTGTTCGTCATAGCCGTGGTTCGGTCCAATCTGGCGGTCAAAGACGTCTCTCTCATGGTAGCGTAGCTTTATCTTTCTGACGTAGCTTTGTCGTAGCTTTCGGTGTCTATCTCACTTGTAGTGGACCCCCTGCTCTCTGCTATAGTGTCTTCTTATGATTGTCTGTAGTGTCTTCTCCCTTACCGGGCCTTCGCCTGAACCTGGTGGAGAGTAATCATTGCAATCAACACCTGTAACAAAAGGATAGCCATGAGAGAGAAAAAGAAAGAGTACAAATAAAACTACACCTGAAGGCAACATCCCACTTCCTATATCCCTTGGGATGTAACGGGTACAAACCAAACCAAAAAAACCTAGATGGATGGCCCAACAGAAGATCCGGCGTGGAGGGCCGCTCGGGATGACAACCAGACAGGACCAGGCACGGAGGCCAGGCACGGAGGCCAGGCACGGAGGCCGGCAGTGACCCTGGGAACGCCCTGGTGGAAGGGCTGGAACTGGAGAATGAAGAGGCAATGGAGATTGCTGCAGCGGCAGAAGCGGTTGCACTGGCACTGGAGACTGAAGAAGCACCAAAGACTGAGGAGGCCCAGGAGGCAGCTGTGGCAGTGGCACCGGCTGCACCCACAGGGGAGGTGGTTGCAGCTCAGGAACAGAAGATGGCTGCGGCAGCAGTGGAGCAGGTGCCGGAGACTGAAGAATCACTAAAGACGGCTGCGGGACCGGAAATGGCTCAGGCAACAGCGGAACAGCACTTGAGGTCAACCGGCTCGCCAACCGGGTCTGGGGAGCTGGAGTCGACCAGACAGGGGATGGCTTAAACTCCGCAGGGACGAGAGGCTGAGACGATAGAGCGGTCATCTGGGCGGCTAACATAGTTATCCGTTGTGATAGTTGGTGCAGGGCGGTGCTGATTGAGGCTTGGTCCTCACACAGGGTCCGAAGGAGCCGGTCATGATGCCCGAGGAGAATTCCCCTACTTGCGACCACCCGCCAAGCGTAAAGGTCTCCCAGCTCCGGATCCACAGGATCCACGCTGGGCAGCGAAGGCTCTGGGGTGCTGGGCGGACGGAGTAGGGAGGCCCGACGACCAGATTCACGGCTCACAGTCCCCCACAAAGAAAACTGTAGTGTCACCTGGTCTTCCACCAGCCCGTTCCACTCCACCGGCCACCTGTCTGCTGGGTCCCTTTCTGGTCGGGTCATTCTGTTAGGCGGGGCCATGTGGCAGTGATCTCGGACCCAAATGCAGACATGTGGGTGAAATGATTAAAGAGTTTATTGCAGCAACTTACAGGCTTGAGACGGGAATGACACTCAAAACCTTAACCCAAGAACCAAGAACCATAACATCACCCTACTGAAAACCACATTCCCATACTTGACCCTAACCATATACAATGACCTGACAACAAACAAATGGAGGCAAACAGAATAAATAGACAAAGGACAAACGAAGGGAAAATAACAGGTGCGCAACGAGACACAGGTGAGTACAATCAAAAAAGGTGGGAAACCAAACAACGATAGGAAATCAACAGAAGACACACAGACCCAGAATTTCAAAATAAAACAGGAAATATAAATCAAGGTTCGTGGACCATGACACTCTGTACTTGTCCTATTAGATCGTAGTGCCGCATTTGATACCATTGACCATCACATTCTATTACAGACAATAGAACATTTAATTGGCATTGAAGGCACTGCACTAAGCTGGTTTAAATCCTATTCATCAGATCGATATTAGAGTGTACATGTGTACAACAATGAGTTCTCTATGCATGCCAAAGTTAGTCACAGAGTTCCACAAGGTTCTGTGCTTGGACCAATTCTATTCACCTTATATTCCTTTAGGCAATATTATTAGGAAGCACTCCATACATTTTCATTGTTATGCAGAAAGACTAGTCCATGGATTTGTTACATCTAAGGTGGATTATTGCAACTCTCTATTATCAGGCTGCCCCAAGACTCTCCAGCTGATCCAGAACGCTGCAGCACGTTACTGACAAGAACCAGGAAAATAGATCATATTTCTCCAACTTTAGCTTTTGTACACTGGCTCCCTGTAAAAGCCAAAAAAGAATTTTGAATCCTTTTCCTCACCTTCAAAGGGCTTAATGGTAATTAGCTTAATCATATCTCAAAGAGCTCATAGCACCTTATTACCCTACAATAATGCAGGTTCCTTGTGGTTTCTTGTCTCTAAAAGTGAAATGGGAGCCAGAGCCATCAGCTATCACAGCTATCAAGCTCCTCTTCTGTGGAACCAGCTTCCAGTTTGTTTACGGGAGGCAGACA
>JAVQJL010000414.1:0-22851 GCA_036024295.1 Nannoperca obscura
TTTAAGCAGCCTAGTTGGGATAGGGTCCAACAGACACGCCGATGGCTTTGATGAAGAAACCATCGAAGCCAGTTGATCAAGGTTGATGGGAGAAAAGCAGTCCAAATGTATATCATGTCCCACAGCCGTCTCTAAGATCTCTATGCTTGAAGACAAGTCAGTACCAGCTTCATTCTTCATTCCTTGAAGAATATAAGTTTGTCTGTGCTGCCTTGCAACAAAATTTTACTTTTTAATTTAACATTCCAAAACATTTTTTGCAGTAATATACAGTATATTGCCATGATTTTATGATTTTAAGTTGTGTTTACTTTTATTTACCTATCTTACATTTTGCTAGCTAACTGTTGGGCTAACTGTTGATGGTATGTTCTTTTCTCCTTTTACTTTTAAGTTACTCTTGTGGACTCTAGGCTCTATGTTGTCCATTATTTTCAGTGGTTCACAATTGCTTCCAATAAAAATATCAAAGGCCGACTGCTGTCTTCAACCTTTCATGGAAGTATTTAGCTTGTTACACAAAAAAGTTATAAATGTTAAAAATGCTGGTAATCCATTAATAAACACTGGTAGGTTCTAATTAGTAGTCACAAGGTATTAAAGTAGTCACAAGATCCATTTGAGAATACTTTCTTATGAACTATCAAAAAGCTATAAAAACAAGTACACTGAAAAAAAACCCAAAACCAAATGTGTTCTTTCTAACTTTCTTAAATGTCATAAAACAAAACAAACCTATCTGCATTGATAGATATCACTAGATGTTTTTTTCGCGCACAATATTAATATTTTATGCTACACAGGTGTAACGTTAGGCCTATACAAAGGCGTAACAGCACATTAAATTGTGCAGTAATAGAAAAGAGTGGATGTATCCTTATTAATTATCCGTTTGGAGCGTTATTCATTTGACTAGTTATTGGTTTTTAAAAACATGACCAGCAGATGTCACCCTGTCATCAAATTTCACGAGCCGCTTGCGAAGATAACGCGTTGATGACGACATTTTTATGCGCCGGATATGTTGACCCGTCCAGAAATCCCAAATGCTGATGTGTTACAAGAAATTACACCGCAGGGAGACTTCTGAGTTTCCTTTTTGATGCAGTAACATAATAACGGAGAGAAACGGCGGTGGGTCACAGGTCGATGTCAAAGAAGACGCAGTGGAAAAGATCAACAGCACCGGGTCAGAGAGCCAATGGCGGTGAGAGAATCAGACACATGCAGCTGCAACAGTGCCAGACTGAGACAGGAACAACCGACTGATTCAAGAAGCTAAACACTGGTCTGTAACTGTGTGTCTGTATCACAGTTACAATAAGTCAAAAGGGTGCAAATGGTAGTCAAAAGCAGGTATAATCACTTCCAGTAGGTGTAAATCTTTTCAGTTGTGGTGTTAAGCAGGCTTCCATGTCATCTGATTGAAATTCCTACTTATGAGCTTTGTTATACAATCACTTACTTAAGCGTTAGACATTGTATTTAATAACTGTACAAACATGTACTATAAACAAACACAGCATAGAGCAAAAGCAGCCTTAAAAATACAACACATGTTAATAACATAGGACAGTTGTCATAATTTTAATATCTTTGGAAAACTTAATCATAAAAATATGCATTCGTTTCATTTTTACATACAAGAAAGGGGGTCTAGATTTACAAAATGTACTTTATGCATGTGGAATTTTCCAGTTTGAAAAATTACATAGGCTAATTAAAAAGAAATGTATTTCATCTCCCTTCTTAGAAATATCTTTAAAGGAAGAAAAAAAAAATTTCACCGAGGCATTTCCAGTTTGGAGAGTTAACTGAGGTTCCAATTATTGTTATCGAGCAGAAACCATAAGATGAATGTTATATATTAAGTTACCTGTTCTGCCTGCAGAGAGTAGGAGGTCTCACCAACTACCATCAGAAAGGCATGTCTGAAAAGCTTAGCCTGCATTTACTCAACATGTAGTGATTGGTTGACATGGTTGTAAAATGGCCTGATATTGCTGAAACTGCAGTGTGTTTTGCCCAACAGCCCAAAGGGAAAGTTGGCACAAAGGGAAAGAAGCAGATCTATGAGGAGAACGAGGCGACACTGAAGTTCTACACTAGAGTCATCCTAGGAGCTAATGTAAGAACCTCAATGCTGTTTTTGTGTTGTTTATAAACGTTTGAATGTCAGCAAGATGGACACTGTGGTCCTTGAATGCGTGGTGTCACGCTCACGTTAGTTCACTGATATGTTATGATATAGGTTTGTTCATTGCTTCATTAATCTTCAAACTATAGTTCTGCAAGTTGCTTGAGTCTCATGCAGTGTATGTGCAATGTGAAATGTAATTTAAAAAAATTACAATGAAATGTAATTTTCATTTGCAATATTGATAAATATATATTTTATACAGTAAATGATCTGGATATTTAGTTGTGAATTAAATGCCTGAAAAAGCCTCAAAATCACATTGCATGCATGATGCAGTCCTGTTCATCAATGATTGATCGATTATCAATATAGTTGCAGGTCCATTTTCTGTTGATTGACTAATTGATTAATTGACTAAGCATTACAGCTCTATTATACTGTCATATTATCCAAACCCCACCTCAAATATGCTGCTCCACTTCCGCAGGCAATATATGCTGTTGTAAATCTTGTGGTTTTCTACAGTTCGTCTACATTTTGGACATGGGTGAGTATATTTAATCATCATTTACAATCTCAATATCCACATATCTAATGTGATTTCTTGTAACACACACTCAATTTCCTGGATCTAAACCATGTTTTCCTCCTTTAGCTGCTGCTTGTGTTTGCACTAGCAGTGTATGTCGGGAGTTACCGCTCCATGTCTGCCATGGCCAAGCCAGCGTTTGCTGAGGATGGAAGTCTCCTGGATGGAGGAATAGACTTAAACATGGAGCAGGGAATGGCAGAGTAAGTAAGGATTCAAATATATTGGGAAGAGAAACTCCATCTTTAGTCTGCAGACACTATGAAAACAACATAACTAGGTGAAACAACTTGAAAATACTTTTGTGCATATGGTTTTATACTCAGGTAGCTTAAAAAGTGTCAAAACTTATGTCAGGTATCAGGATATCTGAACACACAAAGAGAACATTTTTAGTGGGCAGACAGTAGATGTATTATTAAGGTTGCCTTTAAGTTACTTGGCTCTCCTGGTAATGATACGCCTTGTTAGTAGCAGCGGGTGCTTGTTGGCCATTTATTTGCCCTGGGTTTCACCTGTCAGGCTACATCCAGTCTGTCCTAATCCTCTGATTGATGGAGCATATTGGGAACAGGAATCTTTGCAGACATTACTCGGGGCTAAAAATACTTTCTCCCACTCCTCCACTGCATAGGTCATTTAATTTATATCTTCGTTTAAAGGTGACGATGTTTTTCTAGTCAGTGCTACGGCAGTGAGACAAGAACTGATGTTTGGTGAATTAAACAATTTTTTACTTGTAGGTAGTCTTTGTAAATCTGGAGTGAAGAAAGTAAATGTTCTGTTCAGTTAAGTTTGTATATTTGTATTATAACATATTATTTTCTTAGTTACTATAAAGTATGTAAATAAATAGCAGTCAACTTTAAGTGGTCTGGTTGAAGAACCCCTAGATTCATTGTGTCCTTCATCTTTTGAAATGACACCCTTGCTGAGGAACACAAAGTTCTTCTGTGTGCAGAGAAACGTGTCATTTATTCAATGATAATTTATTGTCTGTGTGTTCTGGTTTTAGGCACCTGAAGGACGTCATCCTGCTCACAGCCATAGTACAAGTGGTCAGCACAATCTCCTCTTATTTCTGGTATCTTTGGCTGCTGGTAAGAACTTTTGTAGAAGATGTTCTGTGTCTAGTTTCCTTGAGACAGCTTTTCTTTTTCTGTCTGTTTCCTTTTCTTTTTTTGCCTCCCCTTGTCTCATAATTTGATCCTGTCTTCTGTGTGTGTGTCAGGCCCCAGCCCGTGCCCTGCACCTGCTTTGGGTGAACTTTCTGGGCCCATGGTTTTTGGCAGAAAGCCCGTCGGCACCAGAAGAAGTAAATGAGAAGAAGCAGAGAAGACAAGAGCGCAGACAGATGAAGAGATTCTGATGCTGCAGAGCAGACGGAGCAGTATTTTTATACACAGAATCTAATATACAGACAGGGAGGAACTCATAAGTTATTCAGGAAGAAATTTTGTTATTGAATTAAAGTCAATCCAAATCTGATACTGTGGAATCTTGTTTTCCATGTTTGTTTTCTTTCTGCTTTCCATTGTAATCCAATTTTCTCCCATAATTATGAAATGAAATCTTCCCTATTTAGATAATGTCACAGTCCAAATATCATTTGTCCTCATGCAGAGATGAGTTTTGCTGTTGCACAATCCCATCACACTGCCCCCTACTGATTTCCATAAAATATCCCCCTAACAACCCCGCAACACAGTGACTATAGGAGTCGAAACTATAGCCAGCTGAAGTTATTCTCTCAGTGCAGTTTTTGTCATGGCATGTCTTTTATTTTTATTTAGTTTTAGTCTTGTAACAGAATTCATCGGTGAGCCTTCAGTACAAAGCCGAGATATTTTGTTTGTTTGTGAGCTATTAAGTCTTATAGAATCAACTGGATAGAAATCATTTTAGTTTTAATAAGAAAATGTAAACTTTTTTTGCAATAAAAATCTCACTCGAGTGTGTGGAGTTGATCATATCTGTTCAAGAAGTTTAATTGTTCAGTTAGAAAGGCCCAGGGTGTGTTTTGTTTACATTATGCCTAAAGTCATGACTTAAAGTCCTGAGCAATTGTTTTACATTTCGATCTTAAATAATATAATTTTACCAGTAGAATTTCTTTTTAAATGGTTCCCCATGAAATATTCTTGGTGTAATGTCAGTCTCATCAAGAAATGTGGAAGTTTAGCCTCAATTAAAAGTAGGAATTAGGCCAAAGTTAAGTGTACCGTAAAGCCCATGACAGTTCACATTGGAGGTATTCATATTTTCCTCTAAGAACAACTGGAAGTAACATTAAAATGATCTCTGGGTTCATTTCTCAATATCATTGTGAATAATTGTTTTTGCTTTTGTAAAACGTCATTCCATTTCTTTGACATCCTTATTTCAGTGCAGTTAATCATAAGAAATCTTTTTGGTTTGGCAATATTCTAACAGTCCACTCACTTGGTTTATGCGTTGACTGGGAGGAATAAAAGAACCTCCCTGATGTCTAGTTTTCCTGTCATTACTTTTACTAGAAATGTATGAAGAGTATTTTTCATGTGTGAGCTATTTTAGGGCTGAAACAGACGATAATCTTTTATGATAGATCAATGCTTTGTTGGGTCTATATAATCTCAGGAAATAGTGAAAATGCCCATCACAAGGTGATGTTTTTAGAACAGTCAAAAGTCTAAAAACATTCAATGTATTTTGCTTGAAAAACTATTTAAACAAATAATCAATCACCAAAGCTATTGTTGATCCATTTTCTGTTGATTGACCACAATCCAGTGTGCTTTGAGAAGGTTTTCTCAATCCTTCAATTTACTGAACCTGAGAACAAAAAGTCAGCAAAACTGGATATTTGTGCTTTTCACTGGACAGAGACATGCTTTGATTTAAGATACGAGTCCACAGAAACAACACCCAGTTTAATCTTTTAAAATAATTTGTTATGATTTCCTGCTCAATATTTGAGTAGTTTCTCTAAAATGTGAGCTCTGCAGCCTGAAGGATGTAGCAGTTTAGGACTTTAGAGGGCAGCAAGCAGGTGGTTCAGTTATAATTTTAAACACAGTATGAGATGTAGACAAATCATGTGAGACAAATCACTTAATTGGAATATTGCATTAAGGTTACTGCAACTGCAGAACTTCAGACATCACCACCTGTCTCTTTTTCAATGGCTCTTGACACCGCTCACATATTTGAGATTAGAGATGTAAGATTAGAGCTGACGAATCAGCGCTTAGATGACAGTTTAATCCCCAAATACTGAAGAGATGTCAACCACTTGGTGCACAGCTACATTCAATGTTTGTGTTTCCATCCGGTGAGTTGAGCCTTGTCCTCAGGGGGAACATGTTGTTTGTTATAAAGTCTACTAAAGTGACTTTACACTGTCTTTCCAGTGCTGACAAACTGTATTCAGTGATTATGTTCATACTCAGACTCCAAAGAGAGTGAGTGGGCTGGCAAAGCCCAGATCTGCTCCCAATATAATTACAGATTTCTCATTATTGTTGCATCCATGCTTTCCCAACTCGACAAGCTACGACCTGTAGTCTTCAGGTTTGAAGAGGAATCACTGTGCTGGTGTAAATCCTGTAAAAATTAAGCAAAACACCAGGGCATTCACTTGTTGCCTTTATGTTATGTAAGCTCTTTTTTACCTAACTCTAAAATGACAATATCCTCACAAGCTTTTTCAAAATGACTGCTTTTGCTTTGCCTGTGTCCTGCCCTCCTTCATTCCAGCCCTGTGGTCCTATACTGTCTCTATTATAGGGTTATAAACAAAGTAACCAAAATTAGAGCATGGCATCCAGTTGTCAGGGCCAATCCCAGATGTGGGCTTTGAGAGGGACCATGTTGCAGTGTAATTTAGCACTGGGGCCACTCACTTGCACGTAACCCCACCCCCTCAAAACTCACATATGTACTTTGTGTTTTCTGGCTGTTGTGTTTTCTGTAGGAAGATGTGCAGAAATGGGGATTCATTTCAGCCAACTGTCTGCTAAGAAAAACATACCTTGTGATTTGAAAAAAGACAATTGTTTTTGCTTTAAACCTTTTCATATGCAAACTTTTCCTTTTCTTGATAAGGCAGAATTGTCTCTACTCTTATTTTGAGGTGCAACACAAAATAGAGAA
The DNA here is from genome assembly GCA_036024295.1 of Nannoperca obscura. Classification (NCBI taxonomy): domain Eukaryota; kingdom Metazoa; phylum Chordata; class Actinopteri; order Centrarchiformes; family Percichthyidae; genus Nannoperca; species Nannoperca obscura. The sequence goes on from JAVQJL010000414.1 coordinate 6,864, forward strand.
GTATCTCCTAAAATATCTTGCTGCATGTGAGAGCCCTTGCTTTGGCTGTGATTTAAGATGGAGGGAGAAGAAAAGAGTGGGAGAGAGAGGTTCTTGTTTACCATGGCAGTAAAAAAGAGTTCATCCTGACAAGATGAAATAAGGGAGTTGAGGTTGCATTCCATTTTAAATGCTTTGTGTGTAGCTTTGCATGAAATAACCGAAAAAACATAATAATTAAGCCCATTCCAACTGTTTCCAAAAACTGCTTAAAGGTTAACAAAAAACATTCAACCTGAGTTTAGAAAGCAGGGAAGGAATCAATTGAAGTGGAGCCTTTTGTCTCGTTGGCTCCAGCAGAAAGTGGCCTTCACATTTTAGATTCCTTTACACTCACAGAACCAGACAAAACAGGAAATTGGGGGGCATTTGGGCAACCGTTGAGCCTTTGACCCTTGAACTACGGTGCTCCCTGTCTTTGAAGTCAGGAGAGAGAATCACAAGCAATTAAATGCAATGCAGAGTGTGTTCCCTTGAACATTAAGCCTCCACTGTGTAAACAGAATCAGAGCTCCCTGAGTGTGTTTGGTGGAGCCGTGGGTGTAGTCTGCTTCAAGTTTATAATCTCTGCTCTTTGCTGATCCAAACACTTCTTGCAGTTTGGGCTGTAGTGAAGGAGTGGCTAGTGTTAGTACAGGACACTCATTATTTAAACATTTCATTTATGATCCACAAGCTTTCTCTTGCTAATAACAAATATATATCATCCTTTAGCTTAAAGACGACCCCAGCCAAGCAGTGTTCACAGCTCCCACCATAGCCTTAAACAGAAGCTGTCAAGAATTCCTGCTGCATTTGACTCGTGTGTGTGTGCGTGTGTGTGTTTGTGTGTCTGAGAGCATACTGAGCACCAGATTTGGTGTAAAATACTCCACCTTCCTTAGAAATTGTCAGCTCTGTAAAACATCTCGCTCTGTCCCCCTGCCAGCCTGCACTCTGTCCCTGTTAGTCACCTACTGCAAACTGAAGGCAGATGTGTCAGATCAATAAAACCATAGACGTAATGTCTTATCTGTTAATGTGCCAGAGCTATTAGCAGATTTATTTCATAGAATTTGGTTACGCTCTTGAGATTTTTATAGAACATGTGCTGATTTTGAAATATTGGACTAATAACATATTTAATGACAAATTAGCTGTCTGCCTCCCAGAAAACAATCTATCCAGTAGTCTGCCTGTTACAGAAATGAAAAATAATACTGTGCACTTTTATATTGTAGTTTATATATCATTAGCTCTTCTGCCAGTGTTACCATCACTGTAAGGCAACACACTTTGTGCTAATCGTGTACTACTATAAGGTGACAGTAAAGAAGAAAATGTTCTACAAAAGGTCACTGCCTCATTTACTGCATCCCAAAACACAGTCACTAGTTGTGACCTTAACCTGACCGAGGTACCTACTGAGTACTTTTAAAACCAATTTTACACAAAAGAGAACTACTGCATATGTGGGAACAAAGTTGTATATAAAGGATTTTGTGGCTCCAGAGGGAGCTGTGTGAAATCTGATAAACTGCCTCAAGTGATGTCACTTGAGTCAGTATTGGTTGGGGCTGAATCTGTTGGTGTGGAGCTTACCAGGCCTCTGTAGCCCGCTCCTCATCTCTGCTTTAGGCTAGCGGCTCGAGGCTACATTAGCGGCTACTAGCATAACACACCCAAATCTCTCCATCAAGTGTCGGTTGCATTGTGGGTAATGTTGGCGACAAGGAATAGGAGTGCAACGCTACACTGATGGAGTATGCCTTTAATATACTTCCACAATGTAATGAATGAATTTGATGTTTTTGTTTAACTACGGAGTCTGAGGCGGAATTCACATAGAAAAACTGGCGAAAACGCAGATTTTCCCGTTCATTTTGAACAGGCTGCAGCAGTGTGGACCGCATAAAAACAGCCGCCTGCATCGAAAAAGTTGAGAAGGATTCAACTTTTGAAGAAATGCAACCCGACGTCACACTGCGGCAGCCAATCACATCGGCGATCAGATTGGCAGATGCCCAGGTGAAGAAGAACTTTGTTTACCTGTAGCACTGTAGCATTAGCTGTTTATCTTAATGATCTGCTGTTTACCGACTGTGAAGATGCAAGAGGGATCACAAAGATGTTAATCACTGTGCAGTGGTTTGTCTTGTATCGGTCTTCAAGCTGGGATTGCTGGTTAGCATCAGACACTCCCATCCGCTGCAACACCTGATTCAGTGTGACAACGGCCTAATGATGATACTGGGATGCGTGTCAACAACATGCAGCAGACCTGGAAGTCTTGTGGTTTACTGGGTTACAGATGTAATCTGACCTTTTTTTTTTCAAGCACTGACATTTAATTTAATAATATTGCAACAACAAATGTGATTCTAATTATATTATTATTATTATAAATGTGTTTTAATAGCACAAAGAAGAATGATTTCCAGAGTAAGGGAAATAAAATACAATGGCAAACCATGAGATACCATAAAAATAACTTTTAGCCACAAAGGGTCAGAACAGCAAAAAACAGCTATGCCCTAACGGATACAACAGGAAGATGATAACAGAAATATTATCCATGGCCAGCAGGGTGTCCTGGACGCCTAATGATCAGCCTGGTTAGATCATCAAGTTCTGCGAAGGTTATGAACTTGAAGGCATAAATGTTGTGTTTTGTACATTTAAATTTGCTGGCTAAAGCAACTCCCATTTGACAATAAAACACTTAACTGTCAAGACCGAAATTAGCCTCAGGTTATTCTTGATTTAGATTATCATCATCTACATGAAGCGCTTCATTTGTGGATACATGCATTTGAGGTGATTCATGGACAAACTAACAAATCAGACGGCAGGCAACGATGTCAAGTTGATGATGAATGTTCTGCTCTGGAGCTGAATCGATCATAAATAATTGGGAATGTGTTGCATTCTGACACACCGTGTCAAACTTAAGTCTTGTGACACTACATACTTCAATAATGTGTATTCTAGCAAATGAGCCATACATGCATGTGCTTGCTGTATGTCACACCTCAAGTCCTTCTTTCCTTTACTTTTCTCCTTTTATTTACCTTTTATTATAACAGTAATTACTTTTTAATATCTCATATCTAAAAAGTGTCAAAAGTGTTACCTTAACCCAAAAAGACATTTAATTGAAGCTGATCACGCTAATCAAATACAATTGAGTAAAATAAAATGAGTATTAGGAAAAAATGCCTTTTTGAAATTTGTCAAAAGAACCTGGGTTCAATTTCATTCTTATAAGGTGTATGTTCTCTGTATTTATTCATATGATTTCTTTATATTGAACACGTTGGATAACAAACCATAGATTTAAAACCTGCATTTTCTTTTAGAAAGCCTCAGTGTTTTGAATGAATTAATCATTAAGATACAATAGACTCATCAGTAAGAGCTGACTCTTCAACTTTAATTCTGTACTGGAAATAATCTCTTCCCCTCCACACACAGACATACACAGCCATGATTTTTTGGCCACAGAACCTAAAAAATGCATTGTTGCGTGTTTGCTTACTTTAAAAGAAGCACACAGCAGTGGTTCCCTGGTGGCCTTGGGTTGAGGCGCCAACCATGAACCACAACATCCCTATTTGAATCTGGCCTTTGTTGCATGTCATCCCCCCCACCCCCTCTGCTCATTTCCTGTCGTCTCTCTACTGTGATTTATCTAATAAATGCATAGAATTCCCCAAAAATACTTAAAGAAGAAGCGTACAACTATACATTGACATCCCTGCAGCTTCTACTAATCATAGGATTCAGCGATGTGATGCAGCCACTAAGCTAAAAATCTTCAAATGCATATTCTTCCTGTAGGCACTTAACTTCAGCGTATCAGTGACTGACTCTAAGTTTGGATAACATCTAAAACAGGCCACATCAATTCTCCCTCCATTCATTATTTCGTTTGGTTGTTTGTGCTTTCATTTAAAATAAATAAAGAAAAGCTCCTCCGTGAATGACCACAGCCATTAGTTGCAGCAGTGGCGCCACTGTCCGCATGACTCCGGTTGAAACGGGATCAGTGAGGGACAGGCTCCATCACAGTGGGTTCCCTTCCTCTTCCTTTGTTTTCATCCCATTTCCTTCCTCGTTTTCTTAGATACTGTTCCCCTCAATGGAAGTCTAAACAAAATACAATACTGTGAAAGTAAACAAACGCACAAATATCATGTCCTACAACCTTGGCCTTTACCAACACCAGACCCAGTTTTATGAGGATCCCAGGAGAAGGTTTTGGTGTGTGAGTTTGGTACTTGCCCAAGGAGCTGTAGTACTGATTCACTGGAATTCCATGTATGAATGTGGTTTGTGGATCAGGCGCAGTACTTTTCAATTTTGCATGTTTACAAAGCAAGATGGTTTGATAAATGGATGGCAGGTATGTTCTTTGCCTGTTTGCCTCAGAGAACGTTTGCTGGGAAACATCTGTGGCATTAATAATGATAATGTCCTGATGGCCTGATGGTCTGTGGCACATAGCATGTAATCACAATCTTCTGTGTATGAGTCCAGACAAGGACCTGTACTGCATGTAATCTCAGTTTCTCTGTAGTTACAACAATCTAATAAAAGCCAAAAATGCCTCAAAATAATAATAAACACAACCTAAATTATATTATATATTATACCTCAATATTGTGAAATGTTTCTTTGAACGTACAGCTACATCCATCAAACCTGCACAGTTGTTAACTTGGCTAATGCTTGCATTAACATTAATGAGGTCTCACACACTTTTTTATGCAGCTCTTGCTTCTTGCGCCGTGTTACTGCCATCACCCATTTCCACCATTTCAAACCCATCCAACCCCGCCCACCTCATGCTATTAGACCTATAATGGAAATCTAGATTAATGGTTAATTTCCAGGAACCCCCTTTGTTATGTCATAAAGTGCTTTCCATTAATTAGTGACTCTGTTTTTCAGAACGGAGGGGGGAGAGGAGAAGAGTGATTAACGAGCTAACTGGTGCAGCCAGCAGTTGCCCAGCTTCAGTGGTGAGCGTGAGAGTCGGACCTGCAAAGAGAGAGAAAGAAAATAAATATGTGCATGTAAATTCATTGAAAGGGTAGCTGAGTGCAGATTCAAAGGGATGGTGCAGCATTAGAGCTGAACTGTGAGTAAGAGGGCAGGCTTGATTACGCCCTCTCTGGTGCCAGAAATCCAGCAGCCGGGGATGGGTGTGTGCTGAACTGAGAGAAGTGTTAACAAGGAAAGCAGTTCAGGCGACTTCATGACTTATTTTGCTTTCTGCTTTCGGTGTGAGGTTCCTGCCGAGAGTTAGACTAGATCGATACCACTTTCATGTCTGTATGCTAAATGTAAAGCTACAGTCAGCAGTTAGCTTAGCATAAAGACTCGAAACAGGGAAACAACTATCCTGGTTCTGTCCCATAAGTAATTAATTTAGTTTGTTAACAAACAAGGTGTTTATGTGTTAATTAGTGAGCTTTAGTGGTGCTGGTATGCAGATGTTTTTAACCCTTTGGACAGAGTCAGGTTAGCTGTTTTCCCTTGTTTTTAGTCTTTATACTAAGCTAAGCAAAACTGCTGGTAGCTGTAAGTTAATATTTAAAGGAATGGTTTGACATTCTTGCAGATAGTTAGATGAGAAGATTGATATTCTCTTATCTGTTTGCTAAATATGAAGCTACAGCCAGCAGCTGGTTAGCTTAGCTTGTCATAAAGACTGAAACTGTCCAAAGGTAGCAAAATCTGCTTAGCTAATGCTCACTAATTATCCTCAATCAAATTGATTAGCGATCTTTAGAGGTTCTGGTATTTATTTCATTTTTTTTTACCACCCGACAGAGCCAGGCTAGCTGTTTCCCCAATTCCATTCTTTATGTTCTTTAAGCTAAGATAACCAGGTTCTGGCTGTAGTTTATTCAAATGACACACGTGAGAGTGGTATCTTTGCATCTAACTCTCTGCAACAAAGCAAATGTATTTCCCAAAATGTTGAAATGTTCCTTTAAATCTGGATCAGCTCCAAACAGATAAATATTTTAGCTGGCTAATGTTACTGACCCTTGGCAGAGATTCCTATGGACCTCAGATTAAGAGGGCCGCCTGGCGTGAGTCCAGAGGTCTGGCTACACATTATCTCCAGCACCCCTGCATGTTTTCATAAGGGGGCCTCCTAGTCTCTCTAGTGCTGGCCTGTAAGTGGCTGGGAGTGGGCAGTAGGAGTGTTTGTGTGTGCATGAATGTTTATGTACGCGCGTATGTGTGTGAGTGCTGAGTAAACTGCCGCCTTGGTGGGGCAACACAGTGTCTGCCATGTCTGTGTTCTAGAGGAGAGTCATTAGGGGAGCGATGAAGCTGATGACATGTTGTTCCTGTGACAGGCCGCCTGGCCCCAGACTCCTCTCTGCTGCTGCTGCTGCTGGAGCTGTGGGAGCCCGCAGGTCTGCCACTGGACAGACACAAAGACGCAGGGACTGCGTTTATTTTGGGAGGTGGTTTGGTGCCGGACACCCTGTCTACTCTAAGACCTACCTTTATACACCCCCCACCCCATCCCTGTCCCCACACTCACAACACACACAGACCTTATCACCAACACAAACGCAACCAGTACGCTTTTACATGGCGTCAATAGCAATTGTTGGACTGGCCGATTTTGTTAAAGGATAAGTTCACCTAAATTATACATAAACCATGTTTTCTTTCTGGTCTTTTATTCATGCAAATAGTTGTGTTTTTATTTGTCCAGGTTTTGAATAATCCATCATTGAAATGTCTGCCTCCACTCCGATAAGTTAGGTGAATACAGTTTTGCTTGTGGTGCTCAGAGCATTTGAATATTACATTTATAGACTTCAACACAACATTTCTTTCAAGAATTAATGTCACTCCACAAACAGACACATAACAAAACATACTGCCAGCAGCTTTTATAAGGAATATTTCTTCAGTAGAACATAATGCCAGTGAAAGCTGTTCACACTGAGGTGTGTAAACACCTAAACTTTACAAGTCTAGTAAGCCGTCTCTACAAAGAAGTAAGAAATTGTTCCAATATTTATACGATCAGTATGACTATCAGTTAACAAGCTTTAACCAGGAAATTTGTGAATATATTTGTGATCATCTATTGAATAAAGCTTACAATAAAAACTTTTATCAAATAAATGCTATGCTTCTCATCTTCTTCCACCATTTATCTTCTATTTCTGTTTAGGGAATCAATGCACGCCATACAGCAATAACAAGTGAACATGTAATTCAATGATGGTTTGGCAGCACAGACTATTGCTTTTTTGTCAAGTGTCCAATAACCAGTTTCTCTCAGGTCAGCCGGCCAGTGTGTCCTCCTTGAGTTTTACTTATGCAGTGAACAAGTTCCCTCACTATTGATTCGGGATTCAGGTAATTTAAGAGTGCTTTGTTGCATATCCAGTCAGATGCAGAGTCACACAGAAATATAAAAGTGATCTTCTCATCTAACAGTACCAAAATATACAGTATAAAATGAAACTTTAAAAGTGCAGAATATGCTAATTTAACAAGAAAGACTTATAATAAATAATAAAACAAAATAATAAATAAGGTATATAAATTCTTTTAATTGGTAAAATAGTTATTAAGTTAGAATATGGTAATAAGAGTAGTTTTTGCATTTGTTCTCTGTGCACATTAGCCTTCATATACATTACTTATTATGCATTATTCTTGCATTGCACTAACTGGGAATAATGTTAACTTATTGCACTTGGTCTCTATGTATATTAGCTGCTCACTATGTACACAGTTAATATATTGCACACTATGGGAACTGTATTTGTCAATTAATGCATACTGGATGTCCCAGAGGAGTAGGATTTGATAGGGATGGAATATAGCTCAAGTGTCTGACTCAGGTTAATTATCTTGGTTGGACTTTGGTTTGGGTCTTTTGATGGCATTGTTGCGGTTTCCAGTTTAATTTATATCACATATAAATGTCTAAGTGTGTATAAGTTGTCTAAATATAGGGCAATACGATAAAGAGCAGATCCAAAGTTTGTTCAATTGTTTCAAAATTTTACTGCAACTTTAGATTTTTTTGCAAGATTTTGACATGACTGACTGTGTTTCTAAGTACTACATATAAAGTTATAACTATATTAATATTAGTATTGCAAAAAGGCATCCAGTCTTTCCGCCACACGTGACATGGTAATAAACCTGCTGTGTTTTCACTTTGACAACTTGCTGTGTAACTAGGAATGTGTTATACCTGCTTTGATTTATGTGTTTGACTAATAACTAATAACCTTCATCTGACTGTTTCTGTCTGTTTTGAGTTACAGAAAACAATAATATATAGAAAACAACACCAGTGTTGACAGTGGACGACATCATTTGATGTTGGAGGGTCAGAGCGCCTCAACTTCTCATGAGTCTGTGATCTATTTAAAAAAAAAAAAATAGATATGGTTATATGTTGTTTTAAAGAGCAATAAATCACCCATGTCTGTGAGTCCCAGTGGTGTTTATGTGGCCACTGAAACATTCAACTCTGGACGAAGCTCTTCCAAAACACTTCTCTCTTCTGTCTCTGCATCTGATTGAGTTACGCAGGGGAACACATTTTGAACAGGTGCCCAGTGAACCCCTCTGCACCACCCACCCACCCACACACACACACACACACACACACTTCTTCCTTGACTCTCTCCTTCTGTCATTGTAACTTGACTCCTACTTCTTCAGCCAGCCCTGTCGTCCCTCACGTACTCGGGTGGAGTTTGGGTACACTGGTCCTGGTACAGCACACGTAACTGGACAGGGTTACCTCTTCTGATATGAGGTGTGAACCGTTACCCACCAGGCAGGCTGTGCTAATCCTACAGCCGTAACTTCTACTTGAACCAACATTTGTAGAGTTGTTAAAATGCCAGTCTTGAGCAGGGGTGGAGGCGGTCACGTTGGCACAGAGATGGGCGGTGGGAGGACTGGCATGATGCCACTGGGGGATACCCTAACCCCCTATTTAGCCCCTGTCTGCCCCCTGTGATCTTTAGGTACCTCCACTCAACTGTGTGTACACTCACTATTTTGGCAGTTATGGCTTGTTACTTAACTGTAAAATGTAAATAGCTTTTATGCAAAGACATTTACAATTAGCCTCTCATTCACACACACATATACTGATGGTAGTGAGCTATCATGCAAGGAGGCCCATATTTAGTGTCTTACCCAAGGACACTTGAACATGCAGACAGGGATTGAACCATCAACTCTGTGATCAGTGGATGAACCGCTCTACCTTCTGTGCCAGGACTTAACATTCAGTTCATTCAACAATACATTGCACTAGTGTACCTAAACAATACCTTTACTTATGTTATCACACACTGGGATAGAAAATGACTTCAAATCCTTTATCATGTGTATAGTACTAAAACTGTATTATGCACAGAAATATGTTTAAGAATGACAATTAGAAGTTGGGGTTAAGGTTAATAGGGTCATTGTGATGGATAGTAACATTCAAAATGTCTTGTTATAGATGCATTCACTAATAATGCATAGCTATGTTCTAAATAGTCAGTGTGTTTATGTTAGAGCTAATACTCTGCAAAGAAGCTAGTAACTTCGACCATCATGTGGTAGTAATAAAAACACATGTTTTCCACTGAAATATTATATTATATTGTGAAGTACAACTGTTAAGTCTCACTAAGTGCAGTCCTTCACAAATGCTTGCATGCTTGAGTAACTTTGTTCCTCTGGTCACACAGGACAGTTAATGAATACCCTCCGGAAGGGGACTAAGAGAATGAGTGGCATGAAGGTTTTGACAATATTTGAGATTCAATTAAGTACATTTAAAGTTTAAAGTTAAAAATGAAATATAATAGTATGATATTAATGATGTGTAATATATTCACAGTAATTCATAGTAATACAGTATGTTTTACTTTACAACAACACACAGACATCAAAATAATCAGCTCAATTGTAAGACATTATTGCTATTACTTTTCTCATTCATAACATTCATACTTTCCAAGATATTGAAGGTTTTCAATGACATTTTCTCCATTCAAATGAATGGACAGAATGCTCAGACAAATGTTCAACATTTTCCAAGGTTTTTCAACTCTTTGAAAATCTATTCAAACATCAAAATGTTTCACATCTTTAATACATTCTGGGTGATATTCAACTTTTCAAATCCCATTTAAACCTTTCAATATATTCAACTTTCCTTGAAACTGTATTATAATGGGAGTCAGTTAGAAAATCATTCAAACCTATTCATCTTCAACCTCTTCTCACTCATTCACGTGGAAACCCCATTCAAACTTTACAACATTCACAACCCATGAGACTTTTTCCACATTAATTCAAGGTTTTCATATCCTTCTTACTTTTTACACAGTCCCAATTTAGGTTTCATGAAATGTTCAGCCCTTCTGAGAGTTTTGGGGTGAAAATCAAGATTTTACATATAAAAAAATATAATCAGATTATAAAATACGATGCATTACTGCTTTAGGTCAAACTCTTCAACAGTATATATATTAAACAACATTAAAGTGCTGCTGCGGGTTAATGCATCAATATCATAATAAAATATATGACTCTGAAAGGGCCATCTTGCATAATAAGTAATTTTATGGATAGTTTACTAGAATACTTCCATCACTGATAAAAAAAGGGGAAGGGGACACCCACCATATTTATAGACATTTATATTCCCACCATACACTCAGTTCCAGCTACTTTGCATCTTTAAAAAATGAGGTGACTTACTAACTCCACTTAAAAAGTGCTGTATTAACCTTTTTGGCATATATAATAATATAATTTATATTATATATTATATATATATATATATTATAATTATAATATAATGGCTGTAGAATAAATTACAGTAATGATACATTAGAATAATTAATAATTCTTTAGGTGTTTTATTGTTATTATTAAGTCTGTTTTATCTATTTCACTTTTCCTTTTTGCACTGCACATGCACATTTACAGACCATGAAGGCATTTGTTATTTTTTATTTATGTATCTGTTATCATCTATCTATTCAACCAAGATTAATGTGATTTTCACTGTGATCACCAGGCTGCAGGACGTTTCCAGTTTGAGAGCAGAGCAGGATGTTGCGTCTTTAAGAGTTAAGAAACTTGAAACCGTGTTTGCGCAACAATCATTGCGGCTCCCAGCCGCCAAAGTGTCTAGACTGGCACATGATGGCGGGAATCAACCAATGGCTCCAGAGCTTTCCTCTGGGGCCCCGAGAGAGAGAGCAAGAGAGAGAGAGAGAGAGAGAGAGAGAGAGAGAGAGAGAGAGTCAGCTCAAACGGAATTACATTGAGACTGCTTGGCCTGCTTTTCAAAATAAAAGCATGTTGTTTACGTATTGGAAGAATGAAACGTTTGCTTTTTTTCTGTTGTTTCTGTGTAAGTAAATAGATCCTTATAAGATAACTTTTAATTGTGGTAGGGTACAGTGTCATTGTCAATACTTGTACTCATACCTTCATACTGTCCTATATAAATCTTAGTGTATTCATATCTACTTTTCACTGTTTATTCTGTTGATTACCCCCATAAACATGGACATTACTCTGCACTTTACTGCTTTTTGCACTTCTGGTTATATGCTTAACTGCATTTACTTGTCTCCGTACTTGTACTCTAACCTAATTAAAATATAGGCTAAATATTGTAGACAACGGTACACTTCCATCAATGAATTAATTATTTACAATTAGTGGCAACTTATCCTATTGAGTCTCTTACAGTTACAGCAGGTCAGTTGAACATGAAAAAAAGGTTTGAATTGTCTACATGCAAGGAAGGGATTAAACATATGATTTTTCCAATAACAAGTAAATGGTAAATCAAATTGTTTATTGGTTTTAAACAATGTTATTCTTCCAAGCAAAATCTTTTTTTCCTTTCCAGGAAATGATTGGGGAATTATAGATCAGTAAAATTAAAACTTACAACATATTTCTTTTTTCAAAACAAGTTTCACATTGAGCTTTAATCATATATATTTTAGAATAGGCTATCAATATAGGCTTTTGGTTCAAAACTTTTTTCGTTTTAAATCTTAAATTTATTCTTTATTTACATTTTTGACAGTTCTCTTTTACAAACTTGTAATGTTCACCAATTAAGGTTTTTATTTTGAAAACTACAGTCAAACAAGGCTGGTTGAATTCTGTCTGGTTTGACTCTAGTGCGTGTGCAGGAACGTGTGTGTGTGTGTGTGTGTGTGTGTGTGTGTGTGTGTGGGTGTGTGTGTGTGTGTGTGTGTGTGTCCGTAAAGGACTTGCAGGGGAGTGGAGAGTGGAGTAATTCCAGCTCTCTTTAAAACAACTTCTCAGCACGGAATCCGTCCCGGAGTTTGGCACTGGAGTCCCCGACCATCTCTGCTTGGTCCCGGGACTCTGCACCGTGGTTAGTGATCCACCACAGCGACGGAAATCTTCGGGATTTCAGTGTTGTGAGGATTTATTTCGGGGTGAAGGAAGGATTTTACGGATCAAGGGGTTCACGAAGCTCAATGAGAAACTCTGGAAAACTTTTGGATTTATGTTTCTGATGCTCTTTTTGTTAACGTGAACTGATACTGCCCCTTGAGTGGTCTAACTATGGTGTGTGGATTGTGTGCGGGATCTCCGGAGTGCTGGAGAGTTGCGGGTTTTGTGAGAGGGCTAGAAAAAGTTGTGGCTTAATTGAGTTGGCGACAGCAGGTCACTGAGCAGTGACTGTGTGTAGCCTTCTCCTTCCTCAGACGTTTAACGATGTTTAACGCCACGCATGATTGAATATTTCTTTCTAATGCTGCGGGAGAGCCCGAAAACGGTGACCACCGGCTGCGCATGTTGTGCGCACCGTGCACAAACCCTCGGTCTTGCGCGACGAGTGTAAATCAATGTGGCATCTCCCGAGACCTGGACGGGACCGACAGGGCACATCCAAAACTGTCTAGGTTGTCGTATGTTCAAGTCGAGACGCTCGGGTCTTGTACGGCGACTCTGGAGAAGCCGTCTGGTCACCGAGAGCGACGGGCGGGATGGAAGCAGACGAGGTGAGGGAGGACGGAACGGTCTGTGTGGCAGACACTCAGGAAAGCTCCACAGACACGAGCAGCGGCCGGTGACACGCACTGACCCGGCTCCGGGGCTCACGGGGGAGGCTGGAGACTCGACGGAGAGTGTCGAGAGGGGGGAAGAGGAGCAGCCTGAAGATGACGGGGGTACCGTGTGCGTCCCGGAGCACAGAGGCTCTCGACGGCGACGGGAGGGCGACAGTAGGACGGTGACGTGTTGTTTGTTTGGGGAATGGGATCTCAGACCTCGGAGCCCTTACTGGGCCCCGAGAAAAGACGGAGGGGGACTTTGTCAGTGCGCACCGAAGCATGCGGGGCTGGAGGAGGAACTCGCGAACACTGTTCATGCTTTTTTGAAAAGACTCAATGAGAGATGTCTGGACGCCTTAGTGAAGACCGTAGAGACCAAAGGAGGGATATCCAGCGAGTGCGTCATGGGGCCCAGCACGGAGCTGCGGCTCGGTGCCCATCTCATCTCTGCACAGTATCTCCTGTGTAAGGTGTACCGCTGGGGCGACCTGCCGCTCTCTGCTCGGCTCAAAGCGCTGCGCCACTGCCAGAGCTTCGGCGCCGGGGACAGCGCGAAGGTGTGCTGCAACCCCTATCACTACAGCCGCTTATGTGGGCCAGGTAAGAACATCAACACTGGAGGGGCGGGTTTAATCACAGGGCCCTGACTACATCTAGAAGAGACCTTTCCCCTCAGAAAAGGCTTTTCAACTTGCAAATGATCAAATGCATGAATAACAACATTAAACATCACCAAATGAAACCATCACACCCCCAGTCAGGTGGAGGGGCTGTAGAGACTAAACTGAATCTCAAAACAAGAGAAGTGATTCATGAATTGAGTTAGACTTTATGGGCCCAAAGCATAACGATTGCTGGCCTCCATACAGTATAAAATATCATGAAATTAATGGGGTTTATGTTGTTTGCCTGAGGCCTGCAGCTAATGTTGTGTGGATGTTTTTATTGTTGATCAAAGTCTCAAACAACCTCACAACCACGAAGAGAAATAAGCATCCATTAAGATATTTATTTTTCTTCAATTAGCCTTATTACTGATTAAGTCACCTGACATTTGCATGCATTGATTTCAATTAGCCTATATTAAAGCTCACAATGCAACACTGAAAACCCCCTGAGAATAAATGCCAATGATTCTTTTTTCATGTTTTATTGTCTGCCATACATTTGTATTATATTTTCATAACTCAGCTTTTACTTTGGTCAACCATAACTTTGATCCCATCTCGACATTCCAAACACATTACACACTTATTTAAATTTGCGCTAAACTTTGCTTCCCCACATCATGCAATTGAAGGTCGCTCTCAAGTTGCACTTAGGCTCTTTTTTCTCTGACAAGGAGGTCCTCCTCTTGTTATTTAGGTGAAGGAGTGCCGATAATATACAGTTTGCATAGTGCTGGCGCCAGACTGACTCGCTGGGTATCTGACTGACTGAGGACTCCGGCAATTACTGGCTCTGCTCTTAAAGGGGCCGCAGCCGCAAAACCAGGTCCACTTTGGACTGCAGGGACTATCCAAGCAGCAGCAGCAGCAGCAGCAGCAGCAGCAGCAGCAGCAGCAGCATTGCTGAGTTTAAATTGCTGCTTTCACAGAAGTCATCCCAAGAGTCTGTGTGAATGAAAAGGTCTCAGCTGAAACTTAAGATGTAATACATGGAGAGGATACTTTGAGAATCAAAGGCCGTTCTCTTAATAAAGAAGGGAAGATACAGGGATGTAATACATGGATCTGAGTTATAATGTTCAGTTATACATATTAAAAGTTCAAAAGACAAGTCAAGTAGCCTGTAAGGAGAGATGGTCTGTTGATGTTAGGTACAAACCTAAATTATGACCATATTACAGATATCATGAAAAACGACACTAATGTATGGAGCCTTATGTGACGCAGCATTTAGCCAAGGCTCAAAGATCTCAATGTGCACAGTTGCATTCAGGTACATTAGCATTAGCTATAGAAACATGTCAGTTTAATGGTCTACCTGAAGAGGAAAGACTTTGTTATGTGATTTAGGTGAGACTGAAGACAAAGTCCATTCAACATTTTATTGTTTCATTATATGATGATTTAAGGGCTACAGTTTTTAGTGAAATGTCCTTGAGTTCTTCTCGATGATTCATTATCAGAAACTTGAGCTGTGTTTTAGGAAGGAAACCCCTTTGTGTGTGGTAGATTCTTATTGTAGAGTTTAAAACTGAAGACAAAGTTATTTGTTTGCAATGTAATGCTATATGTGAAGACTGGTATATTCTTGTCTGGTGTCTTACACGTCCATGTGGGCTGGACACTTTTATGTTCATGACACAATAAATACAATATTAACAATCTAACTGTGCAAATTGTAAGCATTGCACATATTACAATCTACAGCTGGTAACACTACTGTACAAGATTAAGTTTCTGATTGTTTCATTCAGCAACTAATACCATGTGGCACATGATTAGTTCAGTAGTTCAGCCTTTAACATAATCTTCATTTGTATGTTGTATTTCCAGAATCACCTCCTCCCCCATACTCTCTGTCCCGTTCAGATGAAAACAAGCCACTGGGTGAGTTTGGAAAAAGGGCAACCACATTCAAACCAGTGAATGACACAGAGGGTGCCGTCACCATCATATTTTTAGACTGGAAACACAGATTATCTTTGAAAAGTTGCTTGTGTTGAAACTGAGACAGAGGTATAGTCAAGCGTAACCTCTGCTCATCTTCCCCTTTCGATGACCATGACATCTAGAGTTTATAATAGGGAGGTTCTGTTTGTGTTCCACAGTTTGGGGGACTGTATTGAGGCTGAAAAAGCTTCGCTTTTTTCCTGCCATCAGCCCAAAACTCCA
>JAVQJL010000417.1:0-12563 GCA_036024295.1 Nannoperca obscura
GTCTTTGTGTGTGTGGAAGTTGGTCTCGACCGGCTCCATGTGATTGAGTGCCCTGAGATAACTTTGTTATGATATGGCGCTATATAAATAAAATTGAATTGAATTGAATTGAATTTTTACATAAGCAAAGGGATCGCCTCCACTCTGGGACAAAAGACGGGGAAAGAAAGAAGAAATGAGAGAGATGGGGAGAGGGAGAGCAGGGGATGAACTCAAAAGAAGGCATGAATATCAAGGGAAACCGGAGGAGAGCGCAGAGGGTGGAAACTAATAGAAAGAGGACAAAAGAGGAAATAAGAGAGGCAGGGGACAGATAGAGAAACAAAAACTTTGAATGTGAGGGTTAACTTCTAGCATTAAGAACTAAAATGTGCTGGGAGGCGATGCTTCTCTACTTTCTATCATTTTTATTTTCTGTGCATATCCAGGCTGCTTTGTATGAGTCTACACTTTCTCACTTTTTCTTACACTCATTTCTCTACATGCAGAAATAGAGGAGAGTCAAGAATGTAAAAGCTACAGGGTGACAACAGGGAAACTTGCACAAATGCTACAAAAAAACTAAGCAAATGCAAGAAAATGTTTTTTCCACCACAGGGGTCCTTGAAAACAAAATGAACTTGGCTTCATCATCAACTGTTTATTGCCTTAGTGGAGAAAACTCTGCATTGAAGAATGAGTGTCTGGAAAGTGGATAAAAACAGAAAAAGGTACTGGAATCGGTGGGCTGTTCTTGGAAGGGAAAAACATAGGATAGAAACGTGGCACTACTGTGTGAAGTAGTGGTTAAAAGAGTCTCTGGAACCATCGACTGTACTACAAATAGCTGACTATTAAGGAAAAACACTAAGCAACAGAAAAGAGGAAAGGGCAAAAAAACAAAGTGAGGTTAAAGCTGATTTCAAAACGTGTGATGGAGTATGGGAAGGTGAAGGAAAAAAAAGCATGCTGAGAAAACACATTGGTTTCACACTGAATCATTTTAGCTTAATTAGCATGCAGTAAGGCTCGGTTATAGAGCTGATCACACATAATATACAGTATGCAAACACGCACAAACTCATCCTAGATTACACGATCACATGAGTGCCCAATTCCATTTTATGACTACAGTGCTAATTTCCCTAATGCGTGAGCAAGCGCCTGAGTAAGCTGGCAGAAATCAAATCCAATCGAATTACAAACACCTGGATGGAGAGAGAGAAATTGAAAATGTAAAACAAAATAAAAATAAAAAAACTTCTAAAGTGCCATCACTGCTGAAGCTGCCCTGTAAACACTGCCAGGTGCGAAATCAATAAACCAAATATAAAAACAAAACCACTTGAACAGACGGATAAAGCCGGTGCTGCAAATTCTCGGGAAAATAAAAAGATGGCCCCTTTCAGAGGACAGCGTTTGAGTTAGCAGCAATTTAATGGGACAAAGCTAAAGAAGTCAGAAAGAGTTATACGGCCGTACCGAATGTAAGGGGACGCTTCGCACCGACAGGAAGGGTCTCTCACCTGTCCGTTTCCTGGGAACTGGGTAATTTAGGGGAGGGAGGAACGAAAATTGTGGGGGTGGCAAAATTAAATAGTTCCTCCGGGACCTCAGTCTGTTAAAGAGTCGAGAAAGTCAGTGAAAGGCATGTTTAATAGACTAAAGGCATATTTAATAGGCTGCGGCGTATAGACACAGAGCTAGTACTGCAAGAAAAATATTACATAAGAAGAGAAAATTGGGCTTCCCAAACTATTTTTGTATTCTTATAATTAATCACTAGAAAAATTCCATGCAATCAATAATATATATATTTATATTAATTAAGGTAACACAGAGGGAAGTTAGCCAACTATCAGAATAACAGAAAGGTGTGATGAAGAAAGGGCTGTCTAAGAATTACAACAACCTGTCCATACCTTAGGGGACAGCCAAACAAAGACTGACAGCCCTGGATGCCCGACCTGAAGAGGTACACCAGAGAAGTAGAAGCTAGGAGAATAAATATCCAATCATCAAAAGTGTATTCTCAGTGGCAGGGTAATAACATGACAGCAGCAGACCCACAAAGGCTGGAGACGGAGCAATACTGGAAAAGCATATGGGAGAAAGAGGCATCGCAGGCCCATGTCTGACTTGTCAGAAGTGAGGCAAGTCCTGACAAGTGAGCTGAATGGGAAGAACAAGGTCCGAGATATCAACACATATGCCCTGTAACACATGGGACACACCTCCGAAGGTGGTGGAGAATGACGAAGCTAAGATCCTTGTGGGACTTTCAGCTACAGACGGACAAACTAGTGATGGCGAATCAACCGGACAGAATAGTGGTGGAAAATCAGCAGAAGAAGGCAGTAGTAATGGTCGATCCCAAGCGACAGCAACATTAGGAAGAAGGAACACGAGAAGCTCGAGAAAGACCAGGGGCTGAAAGAAGAACTGGAAAGGATGTGGAAAGTGAAGGCAGCAGTGGTGCCCGTGGTAATCGAAACACTCGGGGCTGTGACCCCCAAACAGAGAGAGCGGCTCCAGCAGAATCCAGGAAGAGATCTCTGTCCAGAAGAGTGCAGTTATAGAAATATTATATATATATTTCTCAATTCCTGCCGAGAAGGGGGAACAGAATTTTGTACCCATAATACTGTAAATTCATTAGTTTTGTATGTATGTATTTATTTTATTCTCTATTGTTTAAATTTTGCATGCTATATTTTTATATCCATTACTGTTTGCACTATCACCTTTGCTACTGTATGACCTGCAATTTCCCCATTAAGGGACTAATAAAGATTTCTTATCTATGCGGCATATTCAATACATGCATAGTATCGAGTTGTTTAGGTATCATAAGGAGCAGTATTTAAACACACCTTGTGTTTGTATGGGCAATGTAATGGCATTTTCAAGACCCATAAATACACATATACACACACATCCACTTTCATCCTGAGGCTGATAATCCAACACCCCAGGCAGAGAGACCAGAGGTCCCTACAGCCCTATAAAAGCAGCAGAATAAATACTCGCATCCACAGCACAATTCATCTTTACTGCTAAAGGTGGTCACAGCTCTGGCCTCCCTGCACTCGTCCACCCAATCCTGACTTACAGCCCTATGAGTGACGAGTGTGTGCGTGCACACGTGTATTTTTGAGTGCATGTGTGCTCTTTATGGCTGGTGGGAGACTACAGGCAGAGGGTTTCTAAAGGCATAAAAAGACCTCTATCACTGTGGGGTCACCTAAGCCACTTTACATGGCCTGGAGGGGTAACATAAACTGACAAGCAGTGGAGAAGCCTGAGTGGCTTTACTGGCTGTAAAAAGGGAGGAGACAAAACCCTCCATGAAGGGCAAAAGTTAAAATGAGGCGGCGGGGGGGGGGGGGGATTGAGAGTGGCAGAGAGTGGCTCTGTGAGAGTCTACACCACATACACAAGTTTAAAATCAGTGTCTGTAATTGAATGTCAGATTCATGTTGAATACAAGATGCTCAACAAGATTAAGCTGGAAATGTTAATGCCACTGACTTATCAAACACTGGCTTCAGGGTTGCTAGTAGTGTACAGCATTCATTCAGACTGTATGCATGCACTCGTTATCACTACTATAAATAGTGGGCTAATGGGAGGTTAATTACTTGTATTGTTTTTTTGTATTGACATTTAATGCGTTTGTACTGAAGCAGAGAAACAAACCAGAAAAGCCACAGCCGATCATCGCTACGTTGAAGTGTAGAAGTCGAACCTTTCTGATGTTTCTTAATCTGCCTTTTCACGTCTGCATGTCTCCTTCCTCAAAATACATTCCTGCTACACAGTTGGGCAACAGGAAACGTACAAAGAACAACACAATAAATCTGTGTTGTTTGTAGTTTGCGTCTCACACAAAGACGCTGGTTTTTAATCCTTTTATCTGTCTAATTTGCTTAATGTTCATGGTTCTTCAGACACAGGAGAACCACAAGCAGGAAGCACAAAAACAACTTATTGTTGTTGATTTTAGTTTCATCTTTGGCTTCTTTGTACAGTCATTGTCCCTCCTAATGAATTTTAATCCCTGGTGTCTTTATGACTACAGGGCCAAGCCTTACTGCTGTTTAGAAGAAGGTTGTGCTTTTCGGTTTTGTGTTTTTACTTCCTGTGGACACTGGACAGTGAAGAGGTCCTCAAATCGATTAGTTCAATTAGGATCCTTAACTTTGTACAAAGTCTCAGGGAGGATGGCTCTATAATTTAGAATCAGATTAATTAAGACAAAATGATTGGGTTTTTGTATGCAAATCTTTGTCCAGTCGTGGTCGTGATAATGACGGCAAGTTCAGACCAAAGATTCTAGAGATTCTTTTTTTTAATAACATCTTAGTTCTGCTAATAAATTTGTTAAAACCTAATCATCCCTTCAATTGTCGATATGCAAAATGATCGCCAATCAGCACAGGCCTAAATGATTATGAATTCTATAGGAGTTGTGCTTTTGGAAACACACCCATGTCTCTTTTCAACCTCAGATGACCCAGTCTGGTGAAGTCATTGGAGGAAAATAGCAGAGAACATCACGCCTGTCTGAGCAATAAGCCCACACACGCCTGCTGCTACCCTTTACTCATCTAGCAAGCCATGGAGGCAATGACTGACCAGGATGATACTCATCAAATATGCACAAATGTGTTATTGCTTAGTGTAACGTTCGCTCGATGCATTACAATGTGTTACAATATCTGTCCATTACTCAATCAAGGCCAAACAGAAAATTATATTTCTGCTCTGATCTCCATGCAAACACTGTAGTTTTTGCATTGAGATACTTTCTTTGTACAAAGTCAAAGAGCTGCCGATCCTATTGATTCTGCTCCTCTATCCATCCTTTAAGTAAAATGCATTAGCTCCATCTATCATTCCTCTCAGGCCCCATCGTGACAGTGCTCTATGAATAAATGTGCTGTAATGTAATGTAAATGTAAATGCGATGGCTGTGGGTTTAGTATCAGCCCTGCAACACAATCAGTTTGTCCTCTGATTATCAAAGAGACTGCAACCTAATTCAAAGTCAAGAGGAACAAGAGGGCTTCACCCTCCTGACAATGACCGGTCATCTTTAAAGAAACAGCCTGCTGAAATCAAGAGACTCATCATCAGGAGAGGGTGAGGTGAGAAGTTGAATTTGTGTCATTTACACGAACGTTGAACAAGAAGGATTTGCATTTTAAGAGGGACATTTTTCGTTTGGTTATCATACCAAAATGATATAATGCATGTACACACCACTGAAGACGCAGGTTTTAGTACATTTTTTCATGATTTGATCCATCTTGTTTTTGCTGCTGTTGCTTATTTTACAACTATATTTTATGGTTTGCAAAGTTTGTTTGTATAGAATATCTTCTCGATCTCATTTATGCCACTTTTTGCTTTTTTTAAAACTTTTTTTTTTAATAAAGTTTGCTTCTGTGCTTGCAATTGAAGGTCAATATTCAACTACAACCACTCACTTTTTGGTGAGTGATTCTGGAACATCTAGAAACAACTTGTTTTGCTCGTGACAAAAAAAAAAAAAGACAGAATTGGGCTTTCCAAACATGTTTCTTAAAGAAATAAAGGCATTTTCTTCATGCATCATAAAATGCAACATACTATTCATATACAGATAATTAAAGGGTAAAATAAATGCTCAAATTCTACAACATTAAGGCACACAATGCCAGCAGCAACACACACAAACAAATCCATATTAACAAATAATCAAATATTTAACATTTGGTACATTTTAAATGATCTCTGGCCTTTGGTGTCTAGTCTAATTACATCTTCCAATCCTGTGATACAGAGGAAGATGGGGTCTGATTGACAGTTTGGTGTAGTGATGCTAGTGAGGTTCACTCAGTCTGAATTTTTTACCAGGCTTGCTCAGTGTGTTGAAGCAGGCCAATGACTTCCCCATAGTGTCTACTTTTACAGGAATCAATGGAAAAAAATAAGACAGGAAGCAAAACAGAAGGGGTGTTATGGTAATACTGAAACACACACACACACACACACAACACCAAAAGAACTGCAATGGACGCCCAAATGAATGTGGTGCATGTACCTGCAAAAACTCACACTCACACACACACATTTATATGTAAATTACACATGCTGTAAGGTTTCCACAATGTTAAAACGTCCACATATATTAAGTCAGGGGAAACGAGCCACTCGTGTTGTCTTTTTATCCACACTGACCTCTGAGGCAACCTGTGACACTTTCTCCTGCAGCTGCTGAATGCTTATCATACACCAGAGACGAGAGAGGAGGGAGAGAAAGCGGTATATGCTGTACACAGGATAAGGAGGGAGAGGGAGCGAGCGAGCTAAAGGATATAGTATGCAGGCAGGGGATCGCCTCTGCTCAGCCCACTCATACATATGCAGCCAGTCACAGAGAGCGAGAGCACACAAACCGATTTAAATGCACCATAAACCAAGTACCAAAGCAAATGACCTTCTGACATAATACTACTGTAGATGACTGAAGGAAGAGAAGATAATGTTGACTTTAAAAAAAAATCTAAATTCCTTCGTCACACACCAGCTAGCTCATGCTTGTGTGACTTGTACTATAATCCTTTATGTATGAGAGCACACATGGTACAGCGTCTCCTTTATTCAGGGCTCTGGGGGCTCTGTGCTGCCGATACTGCTCACCCGTGGTTCCCTCAAGCTCTGCACATTGTAAAAAGCAAACAAACAAGTACAGGGAGCCTGACTCATGTAGAGGTGCTCCCTAATAATCTGGGAAATATTGAGAAGAGTCACTGGTTCACTGCCCTGGACCGGCCATCAAAGATTTCCAGGCCTTCTAGAGAAAAACTAAAAAGTGAACTCCTCCTTTCTTAGCACGCGTACATGCAACTGTATGAATGTTATGTAGTGTGTACGTACACATTCATTTCCTCACAGTTCAAGTCTGTACGCCATGTACAACAGCTTAAATAATTATCTGTATTTTTTCATTTGACATTTTATTTGCATTGGCCCTCTCATATAATAATATGGATTATACATAATCCCAAAACTGATAACCTTAGAGCATTAAGGTGGGAATTGAGCATCGAGATTAGAGTTCACATGAGGTAAGATCAGCGCGTCTCAAATGAAATACATTCTCATTATACAGCGTTGCACGCATTTAGCTGACTCATCCATTTCCTCCAGAGCGGCTTGCAGCTAATGCATCAGGAGTGCTAAACAGCCAACATATACAAGTCGCAGTCAATGAGGCTGCAGTATGTGATAGAGATGGTGCATGAATATCATGGCGTGATAAAGCCGCACCAATAACTGACCACACTGGTGTAATCAACCATACATGTGTCATTAACATCAACATATAGATCAAGATATAATTTAAACTGAACAGCAGCTCCACCACAGATGACACGCTCGTCACCATCACGGTCACTGGACCGTGGGATTTGGATGCATGACCCGTAGAAACATGGCTATCCCACCTTAGTAATTCCACCTCAGGAGGGACAGGAAGAGACGACTGTCAGTCATTCGATGGCCGCGTTGATTCTTCCGCAGCAAACCCTCAGTGTGCACGCCACAACCTTCCCTGCCATCATCTTTCACTGTGACACACACGCGCCAGCACCGCATCACTCAGGTTTTTCCAATCACCTTTTGTGGCATTTGGGACATACTGCATGGGCACGGGTACACACACACACACACACACACACACACACGGCCAATCCCATTACCAACTGGAGCTCATTGGCTCTTAGCCCCTGCAATCTCAATGTACACTTCACCCTGCAGCATCATATCTTGCTGCATCACTCGGGTCCGCAAACACAAACGTACTTTTGTGTAAATGTTTAAAGAAAAAAGTAATTGTATGCACATGAGGATGCAAGGCTATTGCTAACGTCTGCACACTGACTCCTCTTGGTACCAGCTTCTGTGTGAAGATTTGCTGCTTTTCTGTTTTTAATCATTGTAAATAAAATATGTTCGGTTTTTGGACGGTTGGTCGGACGAATCGCTTAAAAAGACGTCACCTTGGTTTCAATGATTTTACAGATTAAATATGATGCCTCAAGAAAATAAGTGACAGATCAATCAATCAATGGAATAGACTCTAAACAGCACACAGTAGATGCAGAAATGACAACATTACTGTGTGAATTCTGCTCAGTTACCTACAAGAGTTGTGACTTCTTATTCTCCTCTCTGCTGAGGCAGCAAAGAAGCACTCCACGGGGGATTCACTCGCACCTCCCCGATAAACACACACAATCTTAGAGAACACTTTCACTTCATTAAATATGACACACAGTCTCGCTCCTCCTAATCAACCGTGGTCGAGGATAGCCGCACTGTACAAGCCCCCCCCCCCCCCCACCCACCTCCAGGTACAAATTCCCAAAAGATGAAAATCTTCTTTTTTTGCGGAAAGAATCTGAGGCGAAGGAAGTGAGCGGTGAAGTGAAGGGCTGCACTGTTCTTTGAGAGGGGGCAGCCGGCGAGATAAGACTTATCAGATCGACGAAGGAGATGAGGAGGCAGGGCGAAGGCGGAGGGATATGATCCCCTAAATACCTCCATTGTTGCCGCCAACAATATTAAGACTCATTAAGGACGAGGAATTCTTTGAAAGTCCTCACATCGGAGGAAAGATACGTCAAGTAATTAAAAGAGGAGAACCTTTTGAAGGGATTAGTGGAGAACTTGGACACATGCTTCTTTGGAAAAGAGCGTTTGGAGAATAGCTGCTAATAAAATCAGAGTAAGAAGTAAAAGTATCTCCCTTTGCTTACTCGTGCAGCATTCAGTTGCAGGAACCATACCATAAAAACACACATAATATCAAATACGTCTCAATTTTTGTGCAGGTAAGGTGGAAAACTTAAAAGCAAGACATCTCACTACAAAATTACCCAGTAAAAGCAGAACAAAGAAAATCATACAGTAAAATAATTGCAGGTGGGCAGAGGGAGAGAGAGCGAGCGAGCGTTCCTCCTTGCTGACAGAACAGGTCGCTCTGTTTGGAAAGAGAGACACACCTGGGAAATTTAGCCCTCGCCTTCCTCCCCAACCAGCTGTTAAGTGTCCACAGCTTCCCAGAAAAATGCTGAGCTCAATGACTGTGTGCCACTATTCTTGTCTTTGACACACACTCTCTCTCTTTCTCACACACACACACCTTACATACTGGGACCAGCGTATAAGTGACAAAAGGGTGCGACGTGCTGGAGACGAGGTAATTGAGTGACACAGCTAGATCACTCCTCGCCTGAGACACCCAACGTGGCACGAGGAGGATTTGTTGCATTATCAGGCGAGAATGAACAGACACGAGTCTCATTGTGCCTTGTGGGAATTCATTACTATCTATAGGTGGAATATAGTATAGTAAATATAATAAATATGTCAACGTTGGCCCTACAAAGGCGTATACTGTGGATTTCAAGGACTCCTGGCATGAAGCGATGGATTGCTTTGAATACTTTGGCCCAAGGGTGTGCACGCATGGGCCAGCTGCAGAGAGCTGTGCCTCACACAACACACACTTTGACCTTTATTTTTTTGCATGCACACTGCTGAAAGAACATAAATAAATAAATAAAAGAGAGACATGCGCAGATACAGATACCTTTGCTTATTAACACTCACCAATCTAAAGTCCATTCATCAGGGAGCTTTCCTGTTGTGTAATCAACCTTTCAAGCCTGGAGCTCAAGGTAAAGACAATACACAGGACAACCCCTCTCTTGTCTGATTGATGGTAGTGAGTGATTTATGGACCCTGACTTCAGTCTGGTTAAACACAGACGACGCGCATTTTTCACACTTGTCCCAACTCAGCCAGTCAAATTTGATGATAAAATAAAGAACATAGTTTAAATTCTGAATCTAGTCTTCTAAAAGGTCTCATAAAATTTAAATACTAGTCTCACAAAAAGTGTAATTTACTTTATACTGTGAACACAACCTATAAATCAACCTCGGATCCAAAGTGCAGCCACACTGGCACAGTCGCTGTTCTGTTGAGCTTCTTCTACGTGAAGTCACGTCTTTCGCTTTCCACAAGTTTGACAAAGTTAAATCTGATCCCTCCCTCTTACAGAATGTTTTATTTTTGTGGATATCACTAACTATTAATCATAAATGTACAGTCTGTGGTGAGGCTCTCTGTATGCAATGAGTTTCTCCGAAATTAGTTCAATGGTAACAGGGACAGGTTTTTGCCTCCGAACAAACATCATACGACACATATTACCTCCGATAAGAAATGACTTGGTGATCCGACAGCATCTGACAGCTAGTACTAGCTACTATCTTTCCTAATGAATTTAAACATGTCCCCCAGATAAACATTGTATAACTGGATTTCTGCCTGTTCTATTCTTCAGAAAGTAAAGAATCTATTGAGACAACTGTCTGAAAAGCTGAAACCTCTTACAAGAATTCCCCTGACATCACGCTGCAGCCATGACAACTGCATCACTTCTTTAATCAGGTTCCTAATGAAAGAACTATGTTATTGCCTTATAAAAGCAGCTTAAATGTCGGACTGTGTTTGTTTCATCTCCCTTGCAAGGGGAAAAAGTCTAATTATTCTGTAATTAAACAATAGCAGCTGAAACTGAGGACAAGGCCTAATGTAATGGCCCCGTGTGCCGGCCCCTCCCACTCCGCTGCAGGGTTCCTCCAGCGCCACATCACACGTCAATGTGACGGAAATCTGCGCGGACGGAAAGCGGATTGCCACCCATCGGCCGTTTTATTCCCTCCATTAAATCTGGATAATCCCAGATTCTTAGCTCACTGCCATCGCCTCTCCTTTGGCCTCCCCGAAATCTTCCCCTGCAAATTAATCAGTTCATAATCTCCGCCCTCCATCTAAACACTCCATCGACGCAGAGGCGAGCCAACAGCGGTGCATGTGTCTGTGAGGACGTGGGATGCGGCTGCAGATGATGTTTGTTTGTTTGTTTGTTCAGAAAACGCAGACACAAACAGGAGCACAACATCCCAAAGCGAATATATATATACACTGTATGATGCATTAGACACCAGCACTAGATAGTCATTTTGGGTAATAGGGTCTGTCACGTTATGACATTTGGAGTGCATTAACAGTCTCCTGAGGGCATTCGTGCTGCAATAACGACAAAAACATGAGGCCAGGACAAAAAACGGGGGGTGAGAAGAGACTTGGGGAAAACATGCAGAGAGATGGAAACATTAATACTTGGTGCACAAAATGTAACCTCCAGATAACCTATAAACAGTGGGAAAAGTCACTGTCAGTCACTGCACAGCTGACGAATCAGAGACACACACACAAAGTCTGAAAGGCAGCTGCTTGGTGGTGGCATATTATCTGCCACTACCCCTGATGCTATGTGCCATCATGTCACACCCTTTAACACTGCTACATCCCACAGCCCTCGAACACCACCTGACGGACAGATTAAAAATACTGAACAATCTTTTCAATTATTTATCATCCAACGACGGATGTCGATGTGAGGAGGCTGGGCAACAGCAGCAGTGAGAGAAAAATAAAAAAAGGGAGGAAGTGGAACGTGAGGACGAAGAGGGAAACAGGGTCCAAAGAAACAAGTGTAAAAAGGAGGAGGGCGGCTTACAATGGCTTAAGACAATGAAATGGGTGGATTATAAAAAGTCAGTGGAGGAGGGGTGACGCCGAGAGGGAGGGAGGAAAACATCAAACAACGACACTACAGCTGGTCAGCAGAGGCAAGCTGGTGCAAAGGGCCAGCAAAGGATTTGAAATATGGACAGTTGTGAATGAGGGCAGTGTGGCAGCCTCGTACATGTACGTACACACACACACAGATACACACACCAGATGGGCCTCTAAGGGATTAAAGCGAGGTTATTCTTCCTCGCTGAGCAGCACACAGATCAGGCAGATCTAACCCGAGAGCTCCTCTTCAACTCATAGCAACCGCTGGATTGTGCTGGAGTCAGATGATGTTGTTGTTTTGGATTTTGTCCCTCTTTTTTTTTCTTTGCTTTCAGACAGGCAACTCCAAAAATATAATGTCTCAATAATGCAGCCAAGCTTATGCCACTCGAGGGTCACTGGGCCACATTGTTGTTGTGGTTTCAACCCCATAATGCCCCAGACACCATTACACACACACAAAAAAAGGTTAACATGCATCGTCTCCACACTCGCTTTTCTGCTTGCATCTTGAGAGCAGGAGATTATGTGGAATAATATGTATTTTCTGAGCCCCACTGAGGTCATATCTATTAAATAACGTCTTTGACACAGTTTTTTGCAGGCCAGAACCTCGCAGGATAACACGGATAAGGCTGATAGTGAGAGAGCAAGAGAGGGAGAGGAAAAAAAAATAAAATAAAATCACATTACCTGTTGAAAAATACGTCACAGAGGCAGCAATCACCGCAGCAGCAAACGAGGAAAAACAGAGAGAGAGAGAGAGAGAGAGAGAGACAGAGAGAGAGAGAGAGAGAGAGAGAGAGAGAGAGAAAAAGAGAACAGGTTAGAAATTTTTATAAACACTCAAAAGCAAGTAGCACTTGAATCCAAAATT
>JAVQJL010000428.1:0-16710 GCA_036024295.1 Nannoperca obscura
AGACACCACAGGTAGTGTGAATGCTTGGTGGATGAAATTGTAATCATGTAGTCATAATTTCTATGTTCAATGTCACTTACCCTTTCAAATATACTAGGTTACAAGATTACAGCAGCTTCAGAACCAACCATCATCCTGGCCTTGAACCTGTTTGAATGTGTTC
The DNA here is from genome assembly GCA_036024295.1 of Nannoperca obscura. Classification (NCBI taxonomy): domain Eukaryota; kingdom Metazoa; phylum Chordata; class Actinopteri; order Centrarchiformes; family Percichthyidae; genus Nannoperca; species Nannoperca obscura. The sequence goes on from JAVQJL010000428.1 coordinate 164, forward strand.
TTTACAAAATGCATTCAACATCTACAGAGCTGACTCTGGGCCTTTACATCTAAGGGGAATAGAGCAGTAAGTTGTTTTATGCATATAAAATGTCAGTTATTGTAAAACAAATATGAGTAAGGAATCATTTTTTCCTTTAACTATTCATCTTCATGTTTTTTTCACTTGTTAGTAACATGGTCTTACATATCAAACACTGAAAGCACACAAAATGCTTCATATAGACTTTTAATAACTTACTTTCAGAAAGACTGTTAAAGCAAATACCACACAACTTTTGAAACACTTGGTTCAGCAGGCCTGATGTTAACAACACAGAATAAATGAAATTGTTTAAAAAAAACAGAAGCTTTGTAAGCTGGTGTTGGCTTTCTGGACCGGAGAGTCTGGGTGGCCCTCAGAATACGGACAGAGCTCCCTGACGCCCGAGGAAGGTACGTGGGTTTCAGACCTGCCCTTGATTGGACCTCGACACATAGCTGGCTATCACGTCTTGCTTCTCTGGCCTGTCAAACTGGGCAGAGATCCTCGGGGATGGTGATCTTCAGCACCTCATCCACATATGGGCCACGATCCTGGAAAACCTTCTCAAAGATGAGATCCAACACATCATCCACGTAATCTGCAATACAAGGAAGAAAAACATTATGTATACATTTTCAAATAACTCAATAGCCTTGTTCCAGTGTTTCACTTGATTTTTATTATATATATTATTTTCATTATTTGGTTTATTTATTATGAAGGTCATCTAAAGACAATAGTTAATTTATGTATTTTTCACTTGTTGTGTAAGGGCTGTTTTCTTTACTTTGTGTGATTTGAAATAAAAGCTTGTAAAACTCACACAGGTTGGTTCTGCTTTCATTGGCTTTGCTGTACATTCTCCCTTCTGGGATTTTGGGAAATTTACTGTAAACTGCAGCTGACCAGCTGATGTTGTGGCTCAGATGCAGATGTGCTTGCCTAAACACCAAAAGCAGTAATATTTAATGCATTACATCAACTATTTACCTCAGCTGTTAGCGTTAGCAGCTGCTAACTGCTAAACACGTAGCATCATTATTGTTGAAATACTTACATTTCTCTCAGTTTCCTCGCAGTTTGGCGGACAGTTGACACTGATCCCTCTTTCAAGAATAGTCGACAGTCCTCCACAAATGGAGGTATTTACTGAATTTTCCATGGAAAATAAACTGTATCCATGCAGCTCTTGTGTCCTCTGAGGCTGGGGGCCAATGCAGCAAACTTGTGTTGGTTGATGCAGCCAACGACAGAGCAGTAGCTGTGTTTACCTCTGAGCTTCAACATGATACTTTGAGTCTGTAGCTGGCGAGAACAAAATGGCAGACCCTCGCAAAGTTAGTGTTCAGCCTGTGGGTGGAGAGACTCAGACAGGGTCTCATTATTATCCTAATGAGTCCCATTGTGACGTAGAAACGAGAGCAAATTCAGAATGGCTCGTTTGTTCACATGCTTTCTGATATAGGCAGACCACAATAAATTACTGGGTGGTCTTATTTCACAGTTTGTGGGTAGGTAGGCACTTCAGATACCCAAATGTACGCGCAAAAGTTTTTCATGTTATGTCCCCTTTAAGGGATGTTACGCGTGAAATGTTAAATATATTTTATCGGCCGATATACTGTCATCAGATTTTATTATCGCTCAAAAACAGGCAATTCACTGTACTCAGTTCAGTTCTTATCTTTATTATCCCTGCTGTAAAGCACATTGCTCCTCGGGTATAATAAAGAATAACAAAGAAAAAAAGACAAGCAGTCAGACAATCTGACAGGATGGAAATAAAACTCCAGGTTAATCAAACAAAATTATTATCCAAACTACCTTTTGTCAACATCCATCAGTTAAGAGACTTATTGTGATCTCACTGTGTTCCCAGATCTCAGGAGTGTTTTTGGTGAGTATAATGTTACTGATAAAAATGGTAACCAAAGCTATAAAAAATAAATAAATAAATAAAAATAAAAGAAAGAGCAGAGCTGTAACGAACTGAAACATTCTTTAAAATATATAATACTGTCTATAGTGATAGTATTGCTTTGGTACACTATGTCACATATGAGAGGAAAGAGATGGACAGTATCAAAATGTCAGATGCCTCAAGTTTGAGGGAGGACAGTTAAGATTTACCTCCCTCTGTCAGCTTCTTTGTGAAAGTATTAGTACTGGTTCTCAACCCTTATCACTCAAACCATGATGACCAACCATCCCTTGGAGGTTCTTTTCAATTCATTTGAATTGAAGTCATTTTGAAAATAGCTCTCAGTTTAAAAGATTATAAAGTCCTGCTCCTTTCAGCATGAAGAATCAACATTGAGCGGCTGACAGGTCTGCTGAGTAACACAGTCGGACTTTCACCTTTGCCTTTCTGTCTTGCATCAGATGCTGTAAATACATTATGATCTAACCACACACACTTTTGGGGAAAAAAAAAATTTGCATGTAAAGTTTCTAGTTTCCTAATAGTGCTGAAATAACATCTGGTCCCTTTTTAGCTTATTAAACCCATCTTTTTGAAACTGACATGGGCTGCTGTCATAATATTCTAATTTCCCCATGAGTATCACGGTTTCATCTCATGTCATATTAAGTACTCCAGTCATGGTTCTAATGATGTTGCATGTGACGAGCTGGACTTGAACATCCAGACTTAACTGAGCCAGTTTATAACCTGCTGAAAATGGTTAACCAGGACTAAAGATGTAACCTGGACAGAGAGCGGTGTCTTAATTCAGGGGCCGCATCCCTCTAAGGACGAAGGCAAAGGCCAAACCAAGCATTGGCAAATCAGATGTTCTGGTCTACGGATAATTTCCTATTCCTGTAACCAGCTGTTCCCACCATCCTGTCGCCTAGCAACCTTGACACCTGCAGTTGAGGTTTTTAAGTCCCCTTGCTTTTTTAAACATTTGTATCGTTAGCTATGTGAGCTTAAACACAATACTTTCAATACTAGATTTAAAGGTGTAATCTGCTCGGCCGACAGTACGTTTGCACACAATGAATCTTGGGATAGGCTGGGGCACAAAGTATCCAGCTGTTGGATCCAAATTCAGGAAAAGAAGCTTGCATATCTTGGCCACATTTGAAGGAGTCTTCAAAATGGGACAGACTTGTCGCACCGCTGTGACACACATTCGGTCTACAAGTGCAGCCTTTGAAAGATACAGTCCCTGAGACACAGCACAGACAAGAACAAATGATATCCATGCTTGTGTGTGACTACAAGTACCTCTTGTGCACAACTCTGGACAATAACTACATATTGTCCTGGTAATTATCACTTTCCACAACGGAGGGCACAATTTGGCAAAACAACACACCAGAGTCACTCTTTAACTACACACTTTCTGTTTCCAAAGCAACCAGTCAAACACCTCTGACACCTTCTGGGGCTACATCAGGGATGAGCAACCATGTGCCAAAGAGAGTCCAACCAAAGACCAAAATCAGATCCCTGAAATCAGAAACAACCTTCAGTCAGTGAAAACCTCCACACATTTAGGGTGTGTCCACACCGATAGTTGGTTTGTTCTGGTCCAAATGAGTTGAGATTGTAAACTGGGAGTGTTTCCCCCTTGGTTCGGTTCCTTTTGACACAGAAAAATCAAAAATACATTACTACAAACCACATGAGAACATTCTCTCTGCTTATTGGTCAGATACACAGAAATACAGGAAGAAGGTCCTGTGTTCTGGACTAGTGCATATTTCTGTGATAGAAACGTTGCTATGCAACTTAACATTTAACATAGGACTTAACATAGCGTTTGCTCATAACTGTGGCAATTATCTGGGCAGTATAGCAGGCAGAACTACACCAACACAATGCTGAATGCACTTTGAGGAAACGTCTTGAAAATATTAAACTGCTTAACACTTTGTAAACAAGACGTGCTGCCTTCAGAGGACTGAACACAACAAGTGAGCTAATATTTAGCTCAAACTTGCAGAGTACAGCTGGCACTTGGGTGGGATCGAGATCATATCACATTCCCACCACAAACGAACTGCTGCAGAGTTCGTTTGGAATTAGACCAAGACCAACTCGTCTCAGGGCGATTTCACACCTAACCTGTTTGGTTCAGTTAAAACAAACCCTGGTGCGTTTGTCCGGTTAGTGCAGTTTGTTTGGGCAGGTGTGAACACAGTAATCACACTCAGGTGCGGACGAACTCCCACCCAACTATGCAGTAAAGTCCACAAATTTGAGCTAAACGGCTCCTTTAGCCAGGTGTGCTTTGGATTCTGCAATGCAGGAGAGCATGCAAACTGTTCCTCATAACTGCAGCTAGCTAGAAAAGGAACCAGCAATGGTGTGAAAATTCCCTCGTCTCAGTACGGTTGTTTTGGTCCTAACTCTACTGTTACTGTGTTCGTACCTGCCCAAATGTACCACACTAACCAGACAAGCGCACCATGGTTTGTTTTTGCCGAACAGATTAGGTGTGAAAATGCCCTTAAACAAAAACCTTTATGGTGGGGAAGCAGACTGGAGGCCGGGAAAACAGAGCAGTGGGAGGAGGAGTGAGTAGGATCATTTTCAGTCAGCAGAAGTACAAGCGTAACAGGTTTCCAGTGATCGTCCTACAACTGTTGCAGAGATTTAAGGAGACTGCTGGCTGAGTCTCAATACTGTGTCAATACTCCTTTTCCCTGCCTGTTAGTTTGAACTTATGTGGCATGTGTTAATGATTGTTCACTTCCAATCCCAAACAGAGACTACGATAAGATCATTCCACATTACTGTATCACTGCTTCACTGAATGCCTCTTTCTTCTATTTGGGAGTGGACACTGCAGACAGCAAAGAGGCATTCAGAAGAAACCCTCTACAGAATACATTCTAGACACCTTCCCAACTTCGCACCCATTTACATTCCATAATGCAGATTATATTATTGGTTCAGATATATAAAAGTGCATATTATCATTATAAAAAACAAGATGTTCATTATAACGTCTGTTGGATCTTTTCACTCTCTCTAATGTCCCCCAATATAACTCAGGTATTGGTTCACTAAGTCTAGACCAAAGATATTCAGTTTACTATGATACAAGGCAAAGAAAAGTAGCAACTCTTGAGATTGTGTAATTATTTACTTTACTTATCATTTTAGTCCTAGAAAAAGTGATACATTATACATTATCTTACCTTCTCTGGTGTTGCATGATGTAATAATTAATTATGAGCATTTTAGTCAAGACTGAAACATATTGTAAAAACGACAGGATGAAAAAGAGGTCAACACATATCTGTTTTACCTGATTTTCACATTCTGATGTTTCTGAGGAAAGCCTGTTACAATGGTCACCATATAATCCCAGGCATGTTGCTAATTCAGGTTGCATGAGATCAAGTGATGATACACTAGTTTAGATTTTGAATGTATGCTAAAAACACAACTAACTAAACTCTGCTATTGCGCATTCCTGAGGTTGGACTTCTTCCCTTTCACACCACAAAAGAACCACAGCAGAGTTTGGACCCCCTTAAAAGGTGAGTTATGTTTGAACCGCACTAAATAAGATGTGATGACCAATCATGAGTTCAAAGAATGCAGCATGTTGATGGAAAATGGCATCATATTGTTAATAAGCCTATAATACAACTTGGTACCAATAATGGTAAAACTTTTGTGGATGGACAGGTTTGTCCTGGCTGTGTCCTGGCTGAATGCAGTCCACAGGCCACTCTTGAGAAGGACATCCTATCGTCCCACAACAGTTCATCAAGGTAACTGGCTGACCAGCAATGACTCATCCATCTGAGACAGTACGGTAACTATCACCAGCTTCTGACTGTATCATGCACAGTTCAGCTCAAAACCTCGCCTGATAGCACACAATGGAGGCTTTGATATTTTCAGGTGTCCTGTGTGTATGAGTTGATTGTCAGGGAAGACTAAAGAGAGGCCATGGAGCAGGGTGTCATGGTCTCAAATCAACAAATGATCTTTGATCAGATTTAGTGCAGGTACCCACATGTGAAGATGGTGTAATTAGCAGTGACAGAGTGAGACAGGACCATGAATTCTACCTCATATGCATGCTGCTTGGTCGTATAAAAATCACCATGCCAAATATGTTTAACAAAATCTCCCAATATACGGTTCCCTAAAGTACTTACAACATACCTGGTAAGTTAAGACATTTTCTGAATTGTTACTTTGTCATCCACACTTCATGGTACATCATACAGCAAGCAAAACTTATGTACTTATATAACCAAATTGCATCTTTCACTTCTAGGTTAAATAATCATCTCATGACCTTTGTACAATAATATACCATGGGTGGCAGACACAAGCAGGTGTGAACAAAGTTGTGTTTATATTGTTATGTAACTACTTGGTAGGTTATTTGTAGGCCGAATTTTTCACGGCACTAAAAGAATCTATATAATGTTCTCAGTCACATATAGCCAGGTGTGACAAGCAACATTCAGTTGCCAGGTCTTAATGCAAAACTGAATAAAGAAAATGATGTTTTGTGACAGAAGTTCTAATTGCGGGGAACTAAGAAAAGATATCCAAAAGGTCCTGTTTACTTACCCACTTTATCCACTCCATACTTGTGCCCTGCCACTTGATGTGACAGCGGGACGCAGCCGTTCAGGTGAGCCTGGCCTTGTGGCCCGAGTGACCGCTGGCCGCACTTCTCTTTTGCGGGGGGGCCGCCAGAGAGCCGCGGGGTCATGCTGACCCCAACAGCGGCTGAACTGGGGGTCAGTTCCAGTCTGGCGAGAGCTAGAGAGGACTCCATCATCACTTGACGCTGAGTTGTTGACATTTGTAAAAATAAAAAAAAAGATTTTTTTTTTAAAAAGATAAAAAACGAAAGAAAAAAAACACGTCTTCGTCTAAGAAAAAAAACTCAACGGTGTCGTTGTATCGATTCACATATTTTTATTACGTAACGTTAAGCACAGAATACAGCCCCGCACACAAATTGTTTGGGCGTGAGGTTGAGAAGCCTTCATGCAAATAGTCCAGTCCAGCAGCTTCGGTCGTATTTGCTGTTTTCGACCACCGACAACAACCACACTGACAGCCAACAACTCTGTCGTAACCCCCGCTGTGTCCGGCGGTAAAGTAGGGCTCCCGAAGCAGAGCTAATTCAATGCTTTTCACATCATGAACAGCAGTATAAATACATCCTAGCCACATCCCTCTCCCAACCAGTGTCAAACACAACACAACGATTTCCGTTCGTAGCTTACAAAATAAAACGATATTGCAGTGATAATAAAGACGGAGACTTATGGTGCTAATAAAAACCTCGGCTGTCGTATTGTCCAAGCGTCACGGCTCTGTCCAATCCCAAACGGCATTATGCAAAGTCAAAACTAACATTTGGCGCCTTTATTATGAAGGCAAAATCCCCCAACCTCCGGTCTTCTCTTGATCAAGTTCGGCTAGCTTGACGCAGACCCACTTCCTCGCTTCAGAGAAGTGAATACTGTTGTCTCTCAGTAATGGTGATGTTACGACACACTCAAGAGTGGCATCCACTTTCAATCAACAAATACAGAAACAGGCAGGTGAACGGAGACAAGAAAGACTTTAAATTGCATAAAGACGTCAACGTTATTTAGTCCAGGTTTTGATTGCTAACGTATCGATACTTGCTGTTAAGCAAGCCCTTCCTCGCGTCACAATTCAGCAAACCAGAGGGACATCAGACTTGCCGAACAACCGCCATCAAGACGAAGGACCATCCATTGAAGATGAGCACAAAAACGATGCACTGTCGTCCTAAAATCCATGATATTAAAAAAGGGTCGATATTCAGGTCAGTGTAGGCGGCTACCTTTCAACGTAACGAACAGCGCCCAAAGCCCCCACATGTTTGCGACACTTGCCATTACTGTCGCAAACATACCTTTGCGGCAACACTCTTGCCTTGATTTGCATTTGCCGTCAGTGCGTGTATGCAAATAGATATTTATAGAGATTTATGTTCTGTAAAATCAATATATTATTAGTCATATTTTAATATTATTATGTAATAGGAATAATGTTATTTCCACTCTTAGTGTAAGTAATTACTTATAGCTCATATAGCCTACAGGGAGTACACTGCATTACAGAACATGTGCCAGTCTATGCATTAAAAACAGTCCTGTAGAGCTGCTGTCCACACCATGGACGACGCATCTCCACTTCCTCCCATTATAAAAAATGAACACAAAATACCCCGGAAACAGGAGCTGCCATCTTGCGCTGGTGACGTCATTTGGTGCCAGATTCTGCACAGTAATGATCCCGAGTGGTATCGAGTTCCCACCTATACAGCTGCCTGAGCCAATCGCGAGCACACTCACAGCTGTCAATCATGACATGACACCCCATGTCGCCATTCATAATATTAATACCAACACAGCCCAGCTGTCAAGAGGCCATTGATGGGTCTATCTGTGCCATTTGAATGCCCCACTATTTACTGAAATAAAATGAAATGTTGTTAGGGAATGTAAATCTCTACTACAAATTAGCTGCATATGATCATCATTTTTACGAGACAGGATTTAAATCTTTGTGTGATGTTCTGCATAACCCTTCAATAATAAATCTGTTGATTCAAACATAACCTTTTCTTACAATATAACCCTCAGTGATAGTTAATGGATTATCCACCCTGAGAAAATCTTCAGGCAGATCCATGTCCCTAATTGCCCTGACAATTACACTTATCTGTTTGAAAGTTTAGGCTATCCCTGCTATCCCTCTTATTGTTCTAAAGTCACATAAACATAAATACTGTGATCAGTCAACAGATTGCAGCTCTGTTTACAGTGAGATGAAGTGCTGTCCAGTCCGTTCTCTTGCTCATAACATCATAATGATATTGTTTATGTTTTCTTACATAATGTACAAGTGGCAGTGGGCTACTATTCAGATCTTATGTCTGAAAGAAACTAAACTAAGAAGTAAGAACTAATACATAGAAAGTTGAATGATTAAAACAGACAATCAATAAAAATATTTTAGGAAGCAAATGAGATAGATGACACACACGCACCACATCATGAAAAAAGTATAAATGTCAATGAAGTACCAATTACAGATAGTGTGGAAAAGTTTTTTTTATTTATTTAAAAAATACAATAGGAAAAATGTTTTTATACTAAAAGTTAGGAGATGAATCATTTCAGTATAAAGGGCTCCAATATAAGTTACCAGTTAAACTGGTAAATTCACCTTTTATATGATCCACTGAGCAGCGCTTAACATCAGCAAGTTGCACCCACTTCATCCTTACATTCTTACATCTATTCATGGGTGCCAGGTGTTACAAAACAAATGCAGCGACACAAAAAGACTGCAGAGGCTAAGTCACTTTCACATGTGGTAAATCCAGAAAAATCATTAGGTGTTCTTGAAGTTGAAAAGAGAACTAAAAAGCAGTGGATCTTCTTTTGCAACATTTCTTCATAAGCAAAACGTGTTTTTTTCTGGCATTCACCAAATGATGAAGTTGTAGAACTGATTATCTGCCAGAACCAGAGGATCCAGATGCATACACCCTGCTAGTTTCCCACTGACAGTATGTACAGTAGGTTGCATTTTAAAGGCAAAATGTGCCCCTATTTGCGTCTATGCAGGTTAATATGTATCATTTTTTGTTATATTGGGGATAATAAGCAATTTTACATGCATTCAATAGTGATGATTAGTACTGGGTATTAAACCCTTTTTGGTATCAACTGAAATGTGTCTGTAGCATTTTGTATCAAACTCTGGGCATTAAAGGTCTCGTCAGATTGATAGTCTTCTTCACGTTTTCTTTGAGAATTTTAGTTTAGTTTTATTTTATTTATCTTATTTGACGGTATGACTTTGGCTTTTTTTGTTAAATAATAAGATTTAAGAGTTTGCAGAAAAACTATATTTTAAAAAAGAGGATTGTTTTAATATCTGTAACAAGTATTGTATTGACACAATACTGGGACATTTTTCACACAGTACCCAGCCCTGCTAATTTTTAATAGTGTAGTGTTTACAGTGTATACAATACCATAGAGTGTGTGGGACAGTGACGTGTAGTGTGGCTGTCTGCTGTCATGCACAAAAGTGTTAGCCTTCCCGCATATTGTTTTTGTGTATGGAAACACCACAAATATTAAACATAAACATCAAGCACAAACCAAAATCAGTGTGATCTCAAAGGACCAAATTCAATTCACTTCAGTTTTATTTATATAGCGCCATATCATAACAAAGTTATCTCAGGGCACAGGAGAGAGAGACCAGGAGGAAGGAGAACATACAGTAGTACAGTACAGTTCTACATATAGGTGTACAGTAATAGTTGTGGTAATGGTATTGATGTACTAATAGCAATATAATAATAGCAATACTAAAAATGAGATCAATAACAATAATAAGAACAGTGACTGTTGAGCAGGAACATGGGGGCAGCAGGTTCAAAGAGAAAAGTCTTACGCCTACTGTTGAATTAACTGGTTTCATTGGTTTAATTGATAAATATAATTGGGTATAATCTGCATAACAATGAAAATATATGGAGTGCTTCCTAATAATGTTGTCTAAAGGAAGCATATATAAGGTGAATAGAATTGGTCTGAGCACAGAACCTTGTGGAACACCGTGACTAACTTTAATTCGAATTAAATGTTCTAGTCTCTTAAATAGAATGTGATGGTCAGTGGTATCGAATGTGGCACTAACATCTAATAGGACAAGTACAGAGACAAGTCAAATGACTGCACTTTATGAAAATCTTTTGTTCTGTCTCTTTTATGAACAGAGGGATATTACATGACAACTACAGTTATTTCCTTTTAGGGCTATTAACAGTCATTCAACCAGCAAATTTCATTTAATGGAATATTTACCATCTGGATGATGAACAGTATTTTCAAAAGACCACATACTAGCTTTTTCTGGAGCTTTCAACCACACTGTTAGATCTTCATCAGTAGAGTTTGCTCAGTTGTTATGGAGTTGGCTATGTTGGAAGTATGAAACTTCATTTATAGCTATGTGCTGATTCACTTGTTAGTGGGCTGTACCAAAAGTATTGGCATTTTTATGAGGTCAAGAATGAACTTTCTATTTCACAAACACACTCGTTGCTAATTATTATAATGATAAAAAGTTTACAGTAGCTTTATATTTAGTTGCACAGCCGAAAGGACTATTTGTGGTTAGATCTGGGCCCCATTCTTTGTACATAACAGAGTTATACAGATTAGAATGTTAACGATTTAACATTAGTCTAGACTTTTTGGCTGGTTTAAATTCATCTGGAACTGTTGTCAGAGCAACAAACAAACCTGCAAAGGACAGTTGACAGTTAGCTAGATAATGACCAAGATGTTTTAGGGTCAACCCTATACATCAACTACTTTTTAGATATAAATGGCACGCTAGATCTGTAAACATCTTCACCTTGGATACAAGGTGCCTACTGGAGCAGGAAACAACATATACCAACTTCCCTAAATCTTATTGTCGCCAACAATGATGCAAAATAACAGCTGAAAATGAATTTGTCCCGAGACAGGCCTGTGGGAAGTGCACATGAAGTAATACACATATACACTGCAACCAAAGTATACAAAAAATGGTGAAGTCAGAAGACTTCTAGTGTAATTTATTCTTATGGATGTATTCCAAGCTACAACCAATTGCAATATTCGGAACTACGTTTCCCATGATGCACTTCAGAGGAGCGACCGTAAACAGAAGAAAGCGGAAACAAAAGAGGTTTTATAAAAACACAAACACATACCCGGCTGTCGAAGTACTCAGGGAATAAACAACAGCCATTGACTACGCCAGCAATAATATTGTGGTTCAAATAAAGAGCGAGTCGAAGTGAGTTGAGGAGCGAACTGCATCATTCAACATGGCACTGAAAAGAATACAGAAGGTAAATTTGACTAGATAGCTATGGTTGGCAGCTAATAGTAGCTAACTGGCCCAGCAGAGGCTAAAGTTAGAATTCATTTCCACAAAAAATGGGTTATTATCAAAATGTGCAACGCTATTCCCGAATTAAAACAAATTCTGGCGAACTTTGTAATGGTTGTGGAAATAGTGCGTTTCTTGACACTTCCCAGAACAGATACAGCAGCCAATGTCAACTTCAAAGTTTCGTGATAGCTCGCTAACAAATAGCCATGTTAGCTTTGTAACTACTGTGGTTGTAAATCTGTCACTGTTTTCTAAGCTGTCGCTCCGTGTGTTCTCTAACTTGTCTAAGTAACCGGAAAACAATCCTGTTGTACTGTTGTAGTCTTTGGGGGTGGACGATTACTGCAGTGACCATGAGAGTTACTTCATAACACACAATTCCATTCATTTCTAACTGTTTCTCTGTGTTTTTTTTTATCATACCCTTGCTATTTAGTTAATTGGTAAGGTAACTGCCTTAATAAGTGGATAGACACCAGCCTCATGCACTCCTCACGAAGGTTGTTCCATTTGAACGGGAAAGCAGGGTTTGTAATAATATGTAGTAAATAATTTAGCCTCGCACTTGATGACAGCTTTAACGTTGGTATAGCCCTCAGGGAAGATCTCGAAAGTTCTTCGCCTCCCTCATGCCACGCCTTTCCTACAAGGAAGTGAGCTGAGGAGAAGAGGGCTGAGGGAAACAGCAGGCCTCTTGGAAGTTGTTTGCTATTGAAATATCTAGAAGTGATGTCTGTGGCACTGTGAAAACTGAAACAGGCCACTGCACTGCATTATTACGCCCCCTTTATCCTGATGCCCCTGATGTTTGTTAATTAGTGACATAACAAATGTACATGGACATTTTAAGGTAACTATTTACCTACATTTACAATCTTAAAATACCCTACCATATTTTTTCATGCTTTGTAAACAATGGCCTATTTTTGGAAATATCACAATGACATTATTTAACCACCAGTAGAATGATTTCCTGATAAGGGGTTGTTTAAATCTTTGTGCAGATACCTTACTTTGCAGAACCAGTTTTTCTACAAAAACGCATTTTCTTTTTTCACATAATAAGACTTGAATCTTGTTGACTTAATGTTAGGGGAACTCCAGTAACTTTAGACTTAAAGATTAGTTTCCAAGTCATGGTTTGTACTATACTATAATATTTTCTGTGGCTTTGGAGAAGCTTTCCAGCATCTGAGCAAATAAATCAAATGATGTTGAAATCTCAACTCGGGCTTGAATACTACAAACTGCCTACATTAAAGACTTGCCTTGGGGAAAGACATAGGCATTTACCAGGCAGTGACTGCTGGAGTACCACAAATGCTCTCCAAGAATGTTGATAATAATATATATTGGTAATAAATAGTTACAATATTAACAAAAATATATTGTTATGGTGGCACTATCATTTAAAGAAGATTGAAGGTAGTGGAGAAAAATAAGCATTTCTTTTTTTTTTACCAGTTACTTCTCCATCCACTGAGGAATACGTTGAGATGTGGAAAGCACTAGATAAAGCTAGTTAACCTTGATTTTTTGTACAAAAAATTTTCCTGGAAAAACACACGTGACACACATCAAGTAAGGTTTGTGTGAAACAGAGAAATAAAACTATATTATCAGCATTAGTCACCGTGGCTAAGCTCATAAAGAGAGGTCTCTGTGATCCCAAGTTGTTGCTGAAGTAAAAAAAACAAAGTATTACATTTGATCAGTAGCTGTTTAGCTGAATAACTAATGACAATATCTCTGCTGCATTGAGCAGGAGCTCCAGGACCTACAGAGAGACCCTCCAGCACAGTGCTCTGCTGGACCAGTGGGAGATGACTGTGAGTACACACACACACACACACTTCATGTCACAATTTCTCACATGAGTGTATTCGAAAGTGGCAGCTTCCTACTAATAGTGTAATAGTAAACTATTAGTGTAAATATTTCCAACAATTTAATAAGGCAATTGTAGAAATACACTTTGTCATAGAAATAGAGATGACAGCTTGAAAGTTTTGATCTTTTTTGATAAGAGGTACAGTCATAGGTTAGGGGAGAAAGAGTGATGGCAAGATTCCAGTCCACATTCCAATCCAGGGTGTTGCGTTTGCAGCTAACTGAGCCACCATAAACTATTACTTTGGGTGCAGTTCAAATTTCAAATATTATAGATCCCTATTATTCTAGCCATCGTTGGGAGAACCATGACAGCACCTTGCTAAGCTTCACCTCCCCCCCGACAGTTTCTGTTGCCACCTGTCTAACTTTGATGATTAGTGCAACATGTACATAGGTTTTTAGTTTTACATTTGGAGCTAGTGCCCCATGCACACCGCTAGAGCTGTTCAGTACATGTATGAATTAATGTTTATCAATGTATCTGTAAACTCAACTCACTGTACTGAATCACCATGATAACTGACCAAACTAATAACTTTTAGCAGTGGAGCAGCTCTCTGGTGACTGAGAGCACTGTCGTCAGCTCAGCTGTGATTTACAGAAATGTTACTTCCTCATTAAGATCATATTACACAGAAACAAACTATCACTATCTGAATCTCATGGTAAATAACAGGCTGCTGAGCTGTTAACTCCGTGTAGTGCTTGTATTGGATAGTTTTGTTCTGAACTGATAAAAACAGCCTAGAGTCATCACTTACTGTATTGTTGTACTTACTGAAGTGCCGTTGAGCCGTGATGCGTTCACTTAGCTTAGGAAAACAAGTGAATGAACTAGTCTTTGATCTGAACTGACAAAGTGGATTGTGATGTCCACCTCTACACCCTGCTGAAGCACAGCGACAATACTCCAAAACTTGACCGTCAAACAGGTGACATTTCTGCTTGAACGATAAATCGTTTATCAAAACAGTTGGTAATTTATTTTCTTTTGATTGATTAATTGACTAATTGTTGCTGCTCTGGTTGTTAGTAGCCCTGTGATCAACTGGTTACAGTAGTAAGGCTGTTCCTAACTGAGAGTACTTTGCAGAGCTATTGCAACTAATAGATGATGGCTGATGAACATTATGTCTTTGATGTGTTCAGCTTACATTCTCCTGTGTCTCTCTCTTTCTCCCTTAATTGCCTCTAGTGTTTCATTGGCAGGCGACCATAATGGGTCCGGTGAGTATCATACCATAACTTAAGGCGTTCAGTCCTCTCACACAGACCCCTGTGTTTGTGCCACATCACAAATGGTCCCTTAGTAGCTATGGGTACTTTTGATTGTTGACCATTGATGTCAAATATAAGCCGGAAAACACTGTTGCTGATGTTCATTGAGAAATTGAAACATTTTCTAATTCAATTCAGTTTTATTTTTATAGCGCCATATAAATAACAAAGTTATCCCAGGGCACTTTTTCTTCTAGAGCAGGTTTAGACTGACTCTATATTTAGAGAGAGCAAGAAGTTCTCACCATGAGCAGCACGAGGTGACAGTGGCAAGGAAAAACTCCCTTTAAACAGGTCGAAACCTCAAGGAGAACCAGGCTCTAGGTGGGCGCTCATCTGCCTCGACCAGTTGGGTCTAATCAAAGCTGTATCGCAAAATCAGATTAGCAAATTAGCTAATCTTGCAGTGTCACATAGCAGGTTTACCTTAAACTGGAACTGATCACTATGGTAACCTACAAAGCACGGCTATCCTGCTCTGGGGCACAGTCATTTCAGACATTCAGGTCAACAGGTGTAATGGCCCACACACTGACAAGTCAACTCAGTGGAAAAATAGCGATCTACAAAATCGCCACATGGTCAAAACTACTGCATTTAAAGGCATAACTAGTAAGAACATGTTTACAGGCCAACAGAAACACTTTGCTGTTATTATTTAGAAGGCAAATGACACAAATCTGCCTCTCTGATTTTAAAACAGGAATTTTATTACAGTATTTTGTTTTAAAGGGAAAGTATGGTTAATTATAACTTATACTTATTTTCATAGCTGGGGTCATTGGTTCCAAGACATTTTACCACCACAGTAATTGCTGAGATTTTGAGATCTCAGCAATGAACTTGGTGAGTACAACATCATCATAACAAAACAGAAGGCAACAAAAATAAAACCCAGTTAATTATAAACTGTAGTTTTCCAATAATTAAGCTGAAATTCTTTGATTTTCAACATGATTCACAACATGAGTTTGTTCAGACAGAACAGATGATATTAATCCAAGTTTCTTTTCTTCAGCATTTTCTTGAAAGGAACACTAGGCTGTAGGTTTGTGTGCAGGACACTGTGTAGCTGTACCAGCAACTAATTGGCTACAACATACACTTAATGCTTTGACTGGCAGCAACAAGAAAGGATGTAGGCCTCAGCTGGACCCTGGTCAGCTCCGGCCTTCAGCAGGACCTCCACTCGTCGGCACGCATATTAGATAAAACCTTAACCATCATTTTCCAGGGACAGTAACTATTGTAGAGGGAGCCAGATAGGAAGAGGGCTAATTATTTTAGGGCTTATCGTATCCAGGATGGTGTATCGGTTAAAATACACATTCAACATCCCAACAGTCTGTAAAAGACAATAAACTATCATCAGTCATTAATATCATAATGTCATATCAGCCTAATATAA
>JAVQJL010000429.1:0-28739 GCA_036024295.1 Nannoperca obscura
TTCACCTACATGTATGTACATAATAGTTCAATGCTTACTTTGACTTATCTTTGTTCAGCTTTGTTGCCCTGGTTTTTAGCTGTAGGCCTTTTTCTATCTTCCGGTAAGTTGTTCCTGCAACTGTGCAACGTTGAGAGAAACCTGAAAGCCCTTGTATGTGTACACATACTTCAACCCTGAAATTGAAGTAACTAAACTCAAATTAGAATTAGAATCAAATTAAATAGTGAGAGCTTTGTCTCTATTTTCCCTGTAATTAATATCAAATTCCACAGTTCTTTTGAGTTACTCGTCATAGAAAATCATTATGAAATTACAAGTCTGTAAAATGTTACAGTTTCATTTCTAAAAGCTGTTTCAGTGCCCTGAGATAACTTTGTTATGATATGGCGCTATATAAATAAAATTGAATTGAATTGAATTGAATTGAATTGAAAATTGAATTGAATTTCAAAGCCTTTTTGTCACTTTGGAGAAATTTGTGGAGAAATAGAGAAATCTTTATTTACTTAATGTAAATTATTTTAAACTTGTGTTAGAAAGGCTGTCAAATTTAAACACATTAAGTTTAAAAACACTAGATTGCTGTATTTGTTTTGTTTTAACAGACATGATTTCAGTGTCCTCAAATGCAGCTCCTGCCCTGAAAATTGGGTCAAAATTAAGTCACTCAAATAAGCAATTTATTATTATTTTACTTTTTCATAAAAACCTTGTTTATCTCATACAGACCGCGGACGACGGCCCCTGCAAAACAAATGAAGACCACCAGACACATTTAATCTAAATGGTGCACTTTCACAAACATCTCTTTAAATTGCAGTTATTTTACATTGTTGTGTTCTTGTTGCAGAAATAATTTTTTACATTTATGTGTTTAAAGTGTTTAAAGGATTTAATGCATCAAATACTTTCAAAGCTAATTATCAACATCCACTTTTAACTGCATTATTGGCCACCAACGCTGCACTATCACACTGAGACTCAACTAGTAACATGATATAAAATGTGTATTTATCCAGTCCCCATGAATGTTGCTAATTATTAGCTAAGAATTAAATGCTAATTAACCACTGATGTCCTGAGAATATTCGAATTCAGCACTGTGATATATGTAAATTTGACTATTGAAATATTGCTTTTGTATTGATTTAATTTTCATTTACAATCTTTTCTTTTTTCTGCATATTGTTAACGTTAATTACTGTACAGTCCTTAAGGTTTGTGTTTTAAACTAGAAATTAACTTTTACAATTAGCCCTTATTAATAATTTAATAACCACAGTTGAGAAAATTATTTTCTCTGATAATATAATTTCTGTCCGGAGGATAAGTAGTCATTTTAGATCTGAATTCTTATTTAATTAAGCTTTTCATTCGTTTCTTTTTATTTCTCCAAAGTAGCATTTCTCATAACTCAAATGTCTTTGGATTTAAATGAATGAACAAATATTATTGTTTTGTAAAATTGGATGTACAGTAATTTAGTTTTATCCCACTGTCTGATTCTTTGTAACTTCAAAAATTATATAAAAATATGAAATACCACTCAGACAAGCATTCTTTCTTGGCTTCAATGAATTGTATTCACCTTTATTTATGAGTCTTATTTATTGATTTATTTTCACACACATCAAATCCACACATTTGCATCCCTATCAGTCATTCAGCATCTTGACATAAGTCACACTAAGTTTTACATGAAGTTTGCGCAAAAGACATTTATTTCTTTGTAAGCCCCCACAAGTGAAAAGGAAGTGGGCTGCTGTAACTGTATGCAGAGCGAAAAACCACTTTGTCAAGAGGAGAGAAAAATACTTTGAGAGGAGATTCTGTTCCCTTTTCAGTTCAACACAGACACATTTACAAAACTGTGAAAAATGTGTTTTTTGATTTCCTGCAGGATTTTGCTTTTCTCCACATATTTAGGCAGTTCATTTGGTTCATGTTAATTTGTTTTTCATTTTAGACACAAGTCATAGAAACCAGACTCTACATAAAGCAATTATACACCATTCAAATGTTTATATATATATTTATTTAATTAGTACTCCCACATCTAAAATATCACTCAGCGACTCACATCCACACAAACCTTTGACATGAAAAAGAAAAAAAAAATCTTGGGGAAAGTATAGATTTTTTGACTTTACAGTTGGAAACCCTTTCTAAAATGATACAGTGTTGTCTTATATAGAGCAGAAATCTTTGTATTACAGTATACAAACAAGGGCAGTTTACAAAGCTTGTAATCACCTCAGTTCACTAAGGGCACATCTGGACACCAGCAATTCAGTTTTTTTCTACACGGCCAAATACATAAAAACACCCTTCTCTTGACAGATATTTCTCTACAGAAAGTAAAATGCATTTGCACGAAGCTCTACTGGATACAGAATTAAGCAGAACACCTCCTGGAAATCCTCCACATTTTTAATAATGTAAACTATGTGTTGTCCAAACTATAAGCAAACTACACCGTACACTAGTGTCTTAATGGCACCTGACCACACCTTGATAGAAAACTCGGCTTCCCTCTGAACATCAAGATTGCACATACATCCGAATACTACACACCCACTCCGTGCTGCTCCAACCAACGCCACAACACCACCAGGCTTAGGTAAGCGGTGTGCTGTTGTGACATTAGTGCCATTGGAAAAACAGAAACTGTCAGCTGAGATGTATATGCAGGACTCTGTCGCGCAACGCCTTCCTTCCCTCGACACGCTCGACCCAGCACAAAATACTTTCTCTCGTCTTTAACTTCTCTCTTCCCCCACCTCCCGTTCTTTGACGTTTTCAAGACAGAAACCAAAAGCTTCTCATCCTTAAATACATGTGAAACTGAGCAAAACAGGTGCTGCACGTTCAGCTGTGCGTGTGTGTGTATGTTGAGCAAGTGTTATGGGTACATCTAGGTTTGTCTTTCATACAATATACATTCTTCATGATTTAGAAAAATAAAAACATTATCCAGCGAGCAGCTCCCTCACTGATACTTCCCCTGTGGCTGGGAAGACAAATTGCGCCAACAACCTGCAACACGTGACACATTCGGCAGTCAGTGGAAAGACGTTCATCTTCATCATGCGACGTCTTTTATCATCAGGTGAAACTGGGCAAAAGATGAGATCCAGCCTTACCCAGTCGTCTAGCTCTTGCCTCCCTTCTTTGTAGATGTAGGCACAACGTCTGAACTTAGCTTAGCTGAAAGCTGGCCAGGGGCAGGTGGGTCGTCTGCCTGGTGTTTCTGAAATACAAGGTTCAAGTTTAAAAAGATATATAAAGGAAAAATAGAGGAAGCGCCTTTGCATGCAGTAATTATGCAGACTGACTGTAATTATTTGGAGGAAATCAACGAAGCAGAGACAGGAGAGTGCATCACATGCAATATTTGTGCAGCTCCATCAATGGAAATATACACGTACGTTTTCATTTTGGTTTACTTATAAGCGCACAGATTCATTTATAGTCCATTATAGTGCATATGCAACTTCATTTAGGTCTTCATGCGGGACAGTTTGCTTACTTTGGACTTTGACTTGCTCTTGCCCTGTAACAAAGTTGACACCTTGGTTAGGCTCAACATCTCCACGCTGCCCCATGACATTACCACTGATAAAGTGAATCCGTGTAAACAACCTATAGAGGGCACCATGTTACAATGAAAACTAAAAGTGTGTAGCATCAGTAATATGAACATATCAAGTGCCATTAATCAATGACTTTAATTACAATAATTCTTGCCATAAGATGTCAGGCTTTACAAAAATTTTGATCTGGGCCTGTATTTATCAAAGTGAAGTTTTAGACTTAAGTGAAAGAACAAAGTATGAACGTTCACTCTTACTCCTTATTAACAATAAAAGCTATTTGTCAGAAAGCTGGAAACTTAAAAAATGCTCTTAAATTTCACAGAGCTCCAGAGGTCTCTTAAGTAGGTTAAGAGTAGATAACCGCAGTACAGAAACAGAGGCGACTGGACACCTTCTGAGACCTGTTTTGTAGTGACTGAGTTATCATTGGTCAGGATAAATAATATGTCAGCTGAAACATTTTGTTCTGTATAATTCAGAATGCATCTTGTTATTCATTTTCAACAAAGAACTCGGCTCTTTAGAGCATTTATCAGCAGGGTCCTGGTCTTCAGTTACTCTTGAACTCTTTACTTTTTCCAAAAATGCAGACTGATGGAGCAGCCTTACATCCTAACGACACAGATCTTTTTACCTTTGGTTTGTCTGCCTTAGGTTTGAACTCTGGGGCATCTGGGAGCAGGGTGCTGGCCAGGGAATCTAGGACAGGACCAGCCATTGGCTGGGAAAGAATAAAAAAGAAATGAATAAATGATGAAACACATGTATCAAACATTATCAGCTCATAATGTATTCACATACTACGTGTAGATGTTTAGTTGTTTAAGTTAGAATCTGAAGCAGTTCTGCATGAATACGTGTCCAGCTTGTTACTTTCAGTTGGTAACTTTGTGCTGCAGCAATAACTATTAAACAAACATACTGTTCTATACATAACCCCAGTTGGTAAGGGTGGTCTGTAAAACCAGAATCAACAGAAAACCCAATGAATGCATCAGAATATGGAAACACTGATTGATTGCTTGAAGTTATCACACAGCAACATCATAGGACATTTTGACTTGTCTGTCATAGCAGGAAAAGCACAGGTGGAACTCAAATGATTGATGACTATGACTCAAATGTGTTTTATGAAGAGGAGGTATGAGGTTTGCTACCTTCAGTGGCTCTGAGTCCAGTGCAGGGGGTTCCAGCTTAGTTGTGGCTGCAGATGATGAGACCTGTGCAGTGGGCTTGGGAGCAGCATTGAAGTCACCGGACAGCAGGTCCATAGCTGCTTTATCATCCATACTCTCCTACAGAGAGACAGGAAGTCAAACTACCTGCATGTTGTGTGTGTGTATATAAATATATATGTGTGTGTGTGTGTGTGTGTGTGTGTGTATCATTTCACAGCGCTCATCGACTGTCATACACTGTTAATGTGTGCATTTTTACCTCCTTGGGTGCTGCAGCTGCTTTTGCCTTTGCTTCTGCCATTTTCTTTTAATTGAAATTGATGAACATTAGACACACAATAAAATGAAACATGAATGTCTGTATACAATTTCAGAATTACATTGCCATCCATAGACTCGTGCTGCTAGCATAGCTGAAAAGTATTTTATTGGTGTATTTAAGAGCTTCCAACTTCTAACACTCTGGCAGGACTGAGAATATTAAGGTTATTTGAATGAAAATTAACAAATCAAATACATTTGCTAAATCAAAATCCTTATCTGTCACATGTTGCAATAATAAAGCACGTAACGTACACATGTAATCAGTCAGTTTACCTTTAAATCTTCCTTAGTGGGTCGATACTCTGGTGGCAGCGAGTCGTCTCTCTCTCCCATCTTAATCAGCTTCTCTTCAGTAATCTTTTTCTCCTGCAACAACCACACAAATCAGGACAACTGAAGGGACCTTTTCCAAAACACACGAAAATAGTCTGTCCCATGCTGAGCTTTGCTCTCGAAGCACGCTGGCTACCTTGACAATGTCTTTGGCAGGAATTGGGGCAGGCTGAGGGGCAGGTGCAATATCCTTTAAGGTGTCCGACAGAGAATCCAGGGCATTGTCTGCTTTGGCTGACAGCTGAGCGCACAAACACAAACAGAAAGGTTCTGATGGAACTGCAGGGTTTTACGTGGTCCAAAAGGGTTTGGCTTTGAGTTGTGCTTGAGTGTTTACCTGCAGGGCAGTTTCTGTGGGAACGCAAGCAGCGGACTTCACCGTCGGAGCAGCAGTGGAGGCAACAAACTCTCCTGCCAAGGCATCCAGAGCAAAGTCTGCAGAGGGCTGAGGGAGTGACAGAACGAAGTGTATACAATCTGTGTGGGTCTGTACATTTCAAATCACATTGCTTATATATAATCACATTATTATGTCTATAGAACTGTTATTCGTGCATCACATTGTAATATTTAGGGCTGCAGTAAACTTTGTACCTGTGCAGGAGGAGCTGAGGGGGTCACAACAGGAGCCTGGACAGCAGGAGCTGCTGAGGAGGTCATGAAGTCTCCAGTCAAAATGTCCAAAGCCTCACCAGTGCCCATGGTGGGCTGCAGGACGAGGAGTGGAAGGACAGATAGTTAGGGTTTATGTAGTTAGTGTTAATTTCACAGTTGCCCATCATTAGTAAGAGCTAAACACCCTTAAGTATAATTTTAAGAGCCTTAAAGTGAAAATGTCCCAGTCTCACCTCAGGCTCAGGAGCAGGCAGTTTTTTGAGTTCGTCCTTGTTGAACCTGTAGCCCGGAGGAAGTGTGTCCTCCCTCTCTCCTACAAACACACCCTTCTCCTTCTTGAATGGGTCCTCCTATAAAAAGACCAAAAGGTGGAAATGATAATACCTGCTGAGTGTCTCTGTGAGGAGCCAAAACACCAATGCCACTTATAATGCCGAACAGCAGTGTTTGTGCTCTTACCGAGACGATGTCCTCAGGTCTGAGTTTGGGGGGTTCCGGTTTTGGTTCTGGTGCTGCCAAAGTGTCGCCAAGAGCACTGAGAGCATCCAGAGATATAGAGCCACCCTGAGGAGAGAGCCGGAAAGTGTACTGATCTGTCATAACTATGGAAATAAAAGGTCTCTCCCACATGAAAAAACAGACACAGGACTTAGGAGAAACAAGAAAAGCGGGTTAGCAGTACATTTCCTGTATCTCACCTGATCACACTTGGGCTTGGCTACAGTGGTTTCCTTTCCAGCAACAGGTTTCTTATAAGCAGGAGGAGCAGGGCACACAGCCACAGGGGGAACTGCAGAGGATTCAACTTTCTACACCAGACAACAGAGAAGACATTACACTTTATATTAATTGGCTTTTAATGTATTGCCTAATTGAGTCAAGGGTTGAACTCTAAAAATCTTTAAAATAGTTAATATTATCAGTATAAGTCGTGTCTGTAATTGAAATCTAACTATCTGTAGCTGTATCTGTTCACTCCACAAAAATATCTATATTCACATATATATCGGGGGTGCATGGGGCCTACATTGGAAGTTAGAACTGGTTTAGACAGCTTCATTTTCTGGGCTAAATGGTTTTCACAGTCCTTTAATGTCTTTAATTGGCAATCTTTGCTCTAGAGCCACCATCAGGTGAACATTTCAATTTGTCCAGTACTTTCATGCGACCATCACTTACTTTGTGCTGAGTGCTAATTAGTAAATGTTAGCGTGATAGCATGTTAAACTAGGATGGTGAGTGTCCCTTGTAAGCATTATAGATGCTAAACATCAGCATGTTAGCATTGTTATTATGGTACAGCCTCACAGAGCCGCTAGCATGACTGTAGACTCCTTTGGCAAATCTGCTCGCTGCTTAGGTTGCTAGCAGTTCCTGTTTGCACCTGGATTACTTTGATACTTTAGAAAAAGTGGAGAAAAGACATTCGATATTCAACAAGCCAAGAGATGCTCGCAGTGTGATCTTGCTGTACCTTGGCAGTAGAAGCAGAAAGTTCAACGTTGAATGTCACTAATTTGGCATTTTTATTGGGAGAAGGACCAGGACACACAGCCACACGAGGAACTGCTTTCTACAACAGCCAACAGAGATTACATTTGAAAAGATAAAAGACACTGTATCTCTGCTGTATTGTTCCATCTGCTGTTACCAGTGAAAGACCTGCAGCGTACCTGTGCAGGAGGAGCTGGGGTGTTGACAGCAGGAGCTGCTGAGGAGGTCATGAAGTCTCCAGTCAAAATGTCCAGAGCCTCACCAGTGCCCATGGTGGGCTGCAGGACGAGGGGAGGAAAGACGTTAGGGTTTATGTAGTTAGTGTTTATTTCACCGTTGCACATTATTAGTAAGAGCTTAAACAACCTTAAGTAGAATTTTAAGAGCATCAAAGTGCATGTGTTCCAGTCTCACCTCAGGCTCAGGAGCAGGCAGTTTTTTTAAATCTTCCTTGTTGAACCTGTAGTCTGGAGGAAGTGTGTCCTCCCTTTCTCCTACAAACACACCCTTCTCCTTCTTGAGTTTCTCCTGCTACAAAAAGGGAAAGAAGAGGAAAAAAAACATTGTCTGATGGTATTTTATCACTAAATGTTTCTGGGTAGGGACGAAATGCAAATGCAGCCAAAAGTGCATCTTAGGGTGTTTTCCACAGGACAATCATTTTCAAGTTTAGCTCAAAATTTGTTTAGAACCAAACTGGTGCTGGATCTATTCTAAAGCAGGCTGTGTGTCTTTACTGCACTGCCCACTAGAGAGGCAACCAAAGGCTGTGAGAAAGTATGATGACAAGACATTGTGGCTGATTGGGCTCCTACCGAGACGATGTCCTCAGGTCTGAGTTTGGGGGGTTCCGGTTTTGGTTTTGGTGCTGCCAAGGTGTCGCCAAGAGCACTGAGAGCATCCAGAGATATAGAGCCACCCTGAGGAGAGAACAGAAGAAGAAGTTATTAATCTACTGACCAGTCACATATTGTTTAACTACAGAAATAAGAAGAAGAGGGGGTAGAACAGGGACATGTTGATCATGTGTTGATCTTGTTTTTTTTATCAGCAGGAGGAGCAGGACACGCGGGCACAAGAGGAACTGCTTTCTGCTACAGCCAAAAGAGACCACCTTCAACTGTTGTGCAGTTTTGTTAAAGTAGTTAAACATTTCTCTCAGTATACTCGGGACATCTGAGCGCCTTCTGCACCTCATGAAGTTTTCTGTAAATGATAAGACAGAGGTCTGACCAGCTAAGAAGAAAGAAATGGATGTGTTAGCTTGTCGTACCGTGGCAGGAGCAGAGGGAAGTCCAGCAGCCAGAGAGAAATCATCTGAGACTTTCTCCATCTTGGCTTTCTTGTCAGCCGGAGGAGCGGCTGCAGGAGATTTCTGCAACAGAGACATATATATATATATATATATATATATACATACATACACACACACACACACACACACACACACACACACACACACATATATATTACATCTAATTAATTACTAATTACATCGCAGAGACATGAAAGTTACCAGAAAGCTTTACCTTCACAGGAGGTGGTGCAAAGTTAGCAGGGCCAGAGGATGAAGCACTGACATGGTCTGGAGCATTGGAAGTCATGAAACCAGCTGAGAGAGAATCAAGGGCCTCGTCTGTGCTCAGTGGATTCTGAGATTTAAAAAAACAGAGCATGTGTCACCACCAGACAACAACACAATATCTAGACTTGACTGGATGTTTGTTTTTAAACTAAGAATCTGATTAATTTTGGGAGGAATTACTCCAAATTATGTTCTGGAACGGGCACATGATCCTCCACTAGAGGGCATGTCTGACCAAGTGAAAGACAAAGAAAAGGGCAATAAGACTACCAACAGTGAAGGAAAAGTACAGACACACCCTTCACGTTCCATGAAGACCAAAAAACACAAATAAAATCATATTCAAAACTTTAAAAGATACATTAACGTATGAAACTGCTTTTATTTGCTAAAATATGATTTTAAAAATATCTAAACTAAAAACACAAAACTCACACTGGAGGAAAATCTCTGGGTGGAAACAGATCATGAGACACAGAACCTAAGAAGCCTCTTGTAAGGCAAGATGACAAAGTGGGAGTTGGCTATGATGCAAATGTGGGTGTGTTGAGGCTGAGTAAACAGTATTCTACATATGGGTGGATATCAAAGTGTGTAACAGATGCATGCGTGCCTGCGTGAGTGTGTGTGTGTGTGTGTGTCTCTGTATTCGTGCACACATATGTACGTGAGTGTTTGGATTTGGTCGGACAAGAGCCGACGAGCTCGAACAGAGATGATAGGTCCTGTGCCGTTTGCTGAGACAACACCCACCAGCACAACGCAACATTCCCCACTCTAGAAAAACCAGGAGATCATACAGTTGAAACTTCCTGAATGTGTGTGTGTGTGTGTGTGTGTGTGTGTGTGTGTGTGTGTGTGTGTAATGTGAGTAAGTGCTAATTTGTTAGTTTTTTTACATTTTGGGAAATGTTTACACACTCTGTCTAAACTGTGTCTGTACCAAACTTTGAGGTTGTGGCTCCACTAAATGTTGAAGCTGAGAAACTTACAGGGACGTCCTTGGGTTTATCATCTGCTGGAACTGGAGCCTAGAGAATAAAACAGATACATTTTAAACAGTGCAGGGTTGGTGGGCCTTGAGTAAGACACTGAACCCCAAGTTGCTCCCAATGGGCACCGCTATACCACCATCGTTTTTTATAAAATTTTAGAGACAAATTTTGTTTGGGTTGGTACCAACATCGTATGCTCTATTCATCTCTGCTCCAATACAATTGAAGTGAAGGTGGGTTTGTTTGTGGCACTTACAGCATTAAAAATTAAATGAAAAACCCCATTACTCTAAATAATCCACAGACCTGACTGTGAGCCATTTTCAAAGGAACTACCTGCTGCTGAAGGGAAAGTCTCGGTAAAAACATGTTAACATTGACTGTTAATGGAACACAAACCAAACACAACACACACTCCTTTGGCGGTGTGGCAAAGTAATTAGTAGTTAGTGAATCAGAAGAAGTGATAAAGAGGAGAAGACTGGGGAGAACTGACCATATCTATAAATCGGTAGCCTGGAGGCAGCGTGTCGTCTCTTTCTCCACATTTCTGACTCGTCACGGCTATGATGCCATGCTGTGACACATGCAACACACACGGTTACACACACCAGATCATGCTGCAGCTCAGATTAATCACATACCTGCACAATTTATACACACGCAAGCGTGCACACTATGGCTGTGCTGTACCTCAATGACCTCTGGCCCGGTGTATACAGGCCGCTGGGGTGCGACAGGATTAGCTGATGGTAGAATGCTGGCCAGGGTGTCTAATGGATCCACCACAGGTGCCTGCACATGCAACACAACTCAGCACACTAGAGCAAGCCACATGCTTTTCAAAGCAAACACATACTGCTTTAGTAAGACTTTACCTCTTTGGCTCCTTTAGTTGCTGTGGGAGGAACCTCCACCTGCACCTGCAACACAGACTTAGAATCAGTACAGGGACCTCCACAACATGAAACACACAGACGTCGTTAGTGTGGTAGGATTTACAGTATGTGTGATTATGCTATGCTCAGGAAACTGCACTAATTGATTGCAAACTGATGAATGTGCACCAGACCAAACCTCACTTCCCTTCAAAATATAATTCCAGAAAGAATATAAAATGTGAGATTTGACATTTCCCCAAAGTCACCAAACAAACATCTCACCAGGCCCCGACAGCACAGTAGTGGAAAATAAAATTTAAAAAATAAAAGACACAACAGCTCATGAAATCCTTCACCAACGTAATGACAGTCGAGTGTCAGCAGGCGAGGAGACAAACCAACAAACTGCAGGCCTCTCTTCTCCATTTCTTTCCCCAGGCTGACTCAGATTTCTGTTGAATGTGTGCTGTTGCAAAAGGACAAGTGTGTGCACTACTTGCAAATACAATAACAAGTGTAAGCATGCAGAGCATCTTTCCAGATAGTTGTCACCGAAGTAGAAAAGAGAGGGCCGAAGCAGTGACTCGTTTTTAAAGAAACTCCCAAAGCGAGGAATGTGCAAAGAAAGTAAGAACGTAACAAATCCTGATTAGACTCTGTGACACAAAGGAGACGTTGCAGAAAGAAATCATTCAATATCCGAAGTAAGCCTCAAAAGGTACACCTCGACCAAGTCATGGAGGCAACAAAGAGGGAGAAGCCTGTAGCAGTCCAGTCTACCTTGACTGTGTCTTTGGGTGTTTCTTTAGGTGTGGTCGCAGCAGTGGTCGCTCCAGTGGCCGGAGGAGAAGCTGTAGCTGCGGCTTTGACCTGGGACACAGGTGCAGTCTACAAACATGTAGCCAAATGATTACTCAAATACACAAGGATGAACAATTCACAGCACTTGGAAAGCAAGCACACATATTGACAAGAGATGTGGCCAACATTTTAACAGTGTTAGTGAAACCAGCAGGAGAAAATGTACAGCGATCTCTGGTCAGATCTACCACGGTAGTGCTGTAGTGTTGATAACCTCTCTGGTCTACTGAGACCAGTGGATCAGTATCTATGGTTAAATGCTGGTCCTTTTCCATGCTTTAGCCCACTTTAAACTAACTTTTTATACTTTACAGTACTGCTGACCTTTTTCAAAATGTTGTTAACTGAGTTTCTGCCTCCAAGGCTGCTCACAAGAGCCTTGAAACTTGTTTCAGAAGTATACAAGCAATGTAGCAAGCAGAGAACGGTTGCCAAAACAAACTGGGATATTCGAGAAGCCTTCGTACGTCAACTGCTTAACAATCTGTATTTACCAGCTATGCTTTTAGAAAATAAAAATAGAAAACCAAAAGACAAAACAAAAAGCAAACGAGTGTTACATGTGAATTTGGTAGTTTCATTACAAAGGCGCTGACACACAAGTCATGTATGCTAGTTTTCCACAAGCGCATGGCTGGGAAGCATTTTCTCAGCAGTCTCTGTTCACAAGACAATACAACCTGCAAGCTGCCAAGATGGTAGAAAATCAATCAAAATGTCATGAAAACAGTCAGCAGTAACTACTAAAGCACCGACCAGCACTTTCAAGATGACACCATTACCTTTGACATCTCTTGAGGACCGCCCCTTGCCCCAGCTGATGTCATGTCAACAATAGTAGCCCCAGTGGACGACATGTCAATAACAGTAGCACCTGCCGACGTAGTGTTAGTCTAAAAACCAAGGAGCACAAGAATGTTATTCATGAAGTCAGCCCCACAGTTTGTAGTGAGGAGTCATCCCAAGCATGATGACAAGAGAGCTCATTAATACAGCAAAGTGTTCAGCTTCAGATGCACGCAAAAGGTCGAGATGTTTGGAGACAACTCATACGAGGGGCAGGGGGGTTTACAAGATGAAAAGAAGAGGAAGCCAGTGAATAAGAGACATTGAGCTGTCTCACGATGCGCACGCACTAAAGAGTGTAGAAGAAAGCAGTGGTTCGTGTTAGACCATCGCACCAAAACACCCAAAAGCCCACTCCACTTTTATTCAAGCATCCAGAGTCCGTCTACCTCTGGTTTGGCTTTAGGTGCCTCTTTTCTTGCTGCCTCAACTGAACCCCCTCCTTCTGTTGTGACGCCACACCTTTTGGCTCCGCCTGTTGCTGGGGTAACCACCCCAGGCTTTGTAGCCATGGTGGATCCTGATGATTCCTTCTGAAACGCACCAGGTGTGGAGAAGTCAATCATCTACCTTTATTATAGCTCATAGGACACTGCCATTGTCTATATATGTTCTTTGAGGCCAATTGCCAATGTATGTAGTGTTTCATGACAAAATTAAATGAATTGTGGCAGGCAAGAGAGGCAGTGCACGATTTTACACACAGATAAGTTTACTTATATCTTTTGTTGTTAAGTTCTCCCACACAGCGCCACAATCAGCTGGTCATGTTAGTATATATTCAGAATGTGTTGATATTTGTGGTTTATTTGGTTTTTATAACAATGTGATAACCCAGGGTGTGGCCATTCAAAATGTGTGTTAAAATTTCTACATCAAAAATAGACGAGTCACAGTGGAGACTTATCTGGTTAGTTACACCACTACACAGTCCATCACACAAGGCTTATTATTGTGTAACAAGCTGATTAAATAACAAAGATGGCTGAAAAGATCGGTTTCAATTCATGTAGATAAATCTATTTCAAGACCAACAAAGCAAATAATAAGGTTTAGCCATCGTTTGTGAAGAATGTAAATAACTTAATGATCTGCATCATTGTACTAATAAGTTAGCATCAAAGCTCTTGATACTTTCCACAACAGAAACTACGAGCTGCTACCACAACACACAGTAAGCTAGTTGTAAGCTATTTAACATAACATAAGCACAGAATAACGTCTTTTTTAATCTGATTTCTGTGGTGGACCTTCTACAATGTGTTCCCAACTTTGAGAATTGTATAACAGGACCACAACTTCTTACTTGCTTTTACTTTAGCCAGCATAAGCAACCAGAACTCCAGTCTCCAACTGTGAATTTCTCTTGAAGATTAATAAAGTATCTATCTATCTATCTATCTATCTATCTATCTATCTATCTATCTATCTATCTATCTATCTATCTATCTATCTATCTATCTATCAGAAGCTAAGAGGCAAAATAGGAAATGGAGCAGATAACATAAGGTCAATACTACTAGAGGCTAAAAGCCGGGAATGCTTTTTGATTGTGAATATTTTTAAATATTCTCTCTTCTGAGTCCTCCAACTGTATGGAAGTGCAATATTAAATCAGTGAAGTACCCTTTAAGTAAAAAAAAAAGAGGTAAAGATGGCTTTGATTTATGAACCACACATATATACAGTCCACTGTATACACACACACTGCTGCACTGTACTGCTCATATACACTGCCAGTGAAACATGAGCAGCGCTACCCCACTATGGCAGTGTCTAGTAAGAGGTATCAAAAGGGGCACCAAGGTCAGCTGCTGACAAGAGTCACTTATAGCTGAAGGTTAATGACTTATTAATACAAGCTTAAACTGTAGGTTTAAAACATATAATCCATTACTATTTTAAATATTTATTCACATATTTCCTGCGCACAGCTACATTTCAAAGATCAAATATCCCACCAAAGCCTTTCTCTACACGACAGACATCAAAATAGACAATGTCAAAGCCCAGTTGTTGAAGGCCAGGTGACAACACTTCAAACTGGCCCCGTTGATATGTTCTGTCAAAACACTGTCACTGGTAAATGAGTAAAATACTGAAAGACCGTTAGCAAAACCCTGTCTTGTGCTTTAGAGGCTTTTTTTTCAAGACAAAAACTTTCAGTACTTTCGTTGTAGAGAAATATACTTTCAGTTTTGAGCAAAAAGACCAGTTTGTCCAGTTGTTGTTGCTTATAAAACCACAAGGTTTAATAAAGTCTAAAATCTGTGTTTAAGTCCCTAATAACATACTGAATTTTTAAAAAACTTAACAAGAAGATACAATCATTTTGATCCATTGTCTGAGAGCAGCAATAAGGAGTCTCTTGTTCTTGAATGGAAGGAAAAGGAAAGTTTTCTTTTTCTGTGTGCTACTGCTCAGAGTGCACAGCTAAACCTATCCTCTCACTTTACCTTAAGGTCAAAACATAAAGCTACACAAGAAAGACAGGAAAAACTACACATAGTCCACATAATAGGTCGGTCAGAGGTCAGTCAGAAAACAATCAACTGATTGAACATAGGAAGTTGACAAATACGTTTCTACAGAGAGGCAAGAAGAGAAGAGGTTAAAGGGTATTAAAGAGGAATGTTTGATACCTCAAACTGTGCCGGCTTCAGAGTGGAGACCTGAGGTGCCGGTTTGGGTGTGGTGGCCTGGCTAGGCTGCGACTAGAGAGAGAGAAGCAAACAGAAAGAGAGAGAGAGAAAAGTTACGCATGTGCAGTGAAAAATGTAACAAGAAACCATCATAATTATTTCAAGATTCACACAGAGCAACATCTCTGTTTCACAACATTTGTGGAAAATGAAACTTTCCACGCAGCTCATTTCTGAAAGCTTCGAACTGGATTTGTAAAGACAAAGACAGAGCGAGACAGGAAAGGGCCGAGAGATAGGGAGGTTAAGATATAACACATCTGCTAGTAATGTACTGCTGCAAAATGCCCACAAACATCCATCATGCTGCAGTCAGAGGTGGTTGATTCAAGTGCTACATTCCAGACTGAAGGGTGTGACTGCAGAGAGAAAACAAAGCGAGTAATATTGTTGTTTGTGTTCACCTTAGCAACTAACAAAAGTGACAACGAAGGGATGATTGACCAGTTACTCTTCAGCTGACGCCACACAGTGTGAACTGAGCACTGAGATAATTCACATCAGTATTCAAAGAGAGCCAATGACGTCGGCTTTTGACTTCCACAACTGAGGACTCAGCCATTTTTTTTCACACTCGCACAGTCACACAGCGTCAGAGCTGGTGGTGCTGTGATCTTCGTCTTGATAAGATTTCAGTTTCTCATCAAACTGCTGCCACACGTGCATAGGATGATTTTACCTCAGAGAAACAATTAAACAATGTAACCAATGTATTATCCCTTTTAAAAATGTATTACCTCTATTCTTTGTTATAAAAAAAGGATACAAGCTTGTTATTCGTCCTACTGTGAATGTCCTATTTTTGTACAGTTCTTAATATTCATAATATTTTTTCATTAATATACCACTAATATTTCCATCTGTGAAGTGGACTCACACTCAGCAGTGGCTGAAGATGTTCTATATACTATCTCTACTATTAAGAAAAGTGTATTGTCTTATTTGACAGCGCCAATAAAGTTTGTTAAAAACATTACCAGTGGACTAAAAGTAATGTGTGCCACAATAGGCAGCAAGGCTGACTCAGATAAACAGGAGGCTTCTGCACAATTTCCATAACATCTCCGCCATCTTGGCTCTTGTTGGAACATCATTTCGATGACCTCTCACTGCTGGACTGAGCAGCAACATACACACCGATTAGTCACCGTCACAAAGGTCATAGTGCTTCTTTCAGAAGTTAATGGGACTTAAATAAAGTAGAGTCAACCAGAAACAAGGATCATATCCCAGTCATATTCCCTCAGTCTTTGAGGTGAAACATAAAAGCAGCTGAGGTAACCAACCTACTTTGACAGACAATAGTCAATGTATTAATTAACATGTGGAACTATATGAAACCAGTGTACTCACCTCATTCAAGCAGTCTACACACCTTTCATTTTTGTCTAAAGGAAAGTCCTCACTCGTTTAGACACAAGAATTACAGAAGGATTTGTTGACCTATTATGTCCTATAGCCAAACCAATACTAGATTTCTGAGTTTCAAAAAAATCTAACAATATATTAGTATACACAATATATGCACATATAAAAAAATGTAGTTCCATAAATACACAACTTAAACAAACATTTTTTTAATAAACTTGAATATTGAGAACAAACTATGTAAATGTAAACTGTTTACTATGAAATCTATCTTTGGCATTTCTGTAGTGCAGTTTCTTGTTACGTCTCAGACTGCATATATGCAAATACAGATGTGCCTGAAATTAGCTAATATTGGCAAACATATACTGACTGGACGATATATCAGTCAGGCCCTATTACGCGCTTCTTTCTCCTGGAAGGCAAATAAACCATCTGTTTTCTGTCCCCGCTCAACCCATCTTCTTGTAACCATGACATTTTGTATTATACCTGCCTCTTTGGTTGCAAGAGCTTCTTTCTTATCTGTTCTCCTAAAATGTATCTGCTCAATCCTTGTTTAACTTTGTGTTTCTGATTATAAATATTCATTAAATTATGGAGCACTCTGACATAACCCTGCTTCTTGTCCCTCTGTTTGCCGAGTGCACGTCACTGAAATCAACTCTCGGGGGTCAATGTATGGTCACAGATACAATTTTAACACTGTTCTGTGTGCTTGTTATCAATGTCAAGGTGTTCTTGACAGATTACATATATATAAAGTATGTCTACCAGTTATCATTATCCCACATTTAAGTGCCTGTAAGCCTCTGACTGTCAAGCCAGATGTGCATCACATTTTACAGTTAGACGTACAGTACAGGTGAATGACTACAGCGAGTGAGGGGAAACACTGATATGAAGAGGCAGAGGAAAGAGACAGAGATAGGGCACATTGTGAATTGCATCACTCAGAAACCATCTGCAATCTGGGACCACTGATCTAGAAATGACTGCGTCTCAGCAGAGCTCAGTGATTGCCTCACACACTTGTGTTACATTTAACAAAGATAAGGTCATAACCAA
This sequence comes from Nannoperca obscura, assembly GCA_036024295.1. Classification (NCBI taxonomy): domain Eukaryota; kingdom Metazoa; phylum Chordata; class Actinopteri; order Centrarchiformes; family Percichthyidae; genus Nannoperca; species Nannoperca obscura. The sequence goes on from JAVQJL010000429.1 coordinate 17,850, forward strand.
GTTCAGAATTAGCACATGTGAATCACATACAGTGTTAAAATATCACTCTAAATAAAGATACATGTTTTTTTTACCTTCAGACCTCACACAACGAAAGGATTTAGTTGAAGAAGTGTGAAGACCATTGAAATTAAGCAAAGTAAATTAAATAATAATATTTGTCCTTTATTATTACTTCTGCTTTTCTCTTTTGATATATTTTTCTGTTTGGAAACAATGGTATTATCAATTGACTGACTGCTGGAAAAGTTAACATAATGCTTGTGTAGAGAGAGAACAAGAAGGAAGTGGCACAAGGGAAGCAGTGAGGTCATAAGCAGTTATGGCATCCCCCTGCAGCAGGGGAAGTCATGTTGCTCCTATTACAGCAGCAGATATTAGTTACCACAAAAAAACATAAATAACTGAAGAAAAGGAAGCAGAGTTGTCCTGCATGCTGGGCGGTAATGCATGATGTGTCAAATGTGTTTTGCAGGTTGAACTTGCGCATGAAACGGAAAATGAATAGTGCTGCAATTTGGGAAATTGTTGAAAGTTAAATGAGATGATTGATACCACTCTCATGTGTGTAAGGTATATAAAAAGACACAGCCGGCAGCTGTTTAGCTTAGCTTAGCATAAAGACTGGAAAGACTGGAAACCTAGAAACCTAACCTAGCTATTTACGGTTTTATGAGGGGTTATGTGCTGGACTATTTCTTGGCTAGGAGCCGTGGCCAAGCAACCAGTGGAGACTATAGGAAGTTGTTGCTCCCAGTAAAGTAGTGTTTACACTTTTGATTCAACAAGCAGGATACTATCAAGATATAACATCTTAATAAGTGAGGTGCTGGTAGGAAGATATAAAGAGCCAGACTAGATGTTTACCCGTTTCCTTTTTTTATGCTAAGCTAAGCTAACTGGCTGCTGACTTTGGCTTACCGTACATACATGAGAGTGGTATCTATCTTCTCATCTAACTCTTAAAGTCGAGTACTACTGAGGTTTTACAACATTACATAATTTAAAGAAACGCTGAAAACATTGCTTTAATTTAATTTGATTAAAGGGATTGTGGTTACTGCAGTCTTCACCTTTTTGTATAAAACATGATATCAGATGTCTCATCAGGAATGAAGAAATCTTGTCTCAATGACCCAATGAATTACATCCTTACTGTGCTCTATTCTTTTCCTTACAGACATGCACATTAAAAGTGTCTGTTGAAAAGGAAGCTGGCCAAGATGATTTGATGATTCTTACACATTCAATAAGTTATTCTCACTTCCTAAAGACTCAGAACAGATGCACAAATCAGCATCCACGTGCATTACTACATTGCATTATCAGGAAGGAGATCTAATTTGAAACCATACTTACATACATAAAAGACCACACACAAACAAAACAGTGTTCCCTCATGACACAGTCTAACATCTAAATGATTGCACAAGTCCAGCAGTGCCTTCACCATCAGAGACAGGTGCCAGTTAACAAAAACAGGTTAGGTAGCACGTACAGCGAACCACCCAGATACTTTTCCAACAATTGCTTGTTGGCACGCTGCTGTACTGTATGACACTGCATGACAGACAGGAAGGGAGCTATCTAGCATGTTTACAAGATGACTCCTGTTGTCAATAAAAATGATAGATAAACTCGTGTGCAGAGCGCACAGTAAGCACAGTGTTTCTTCTCTGGACTGTTCTCTGAAATAAAATCTGCGGCATTCTATAAAAAGGAAAAAAGTTTACTTACACAGCGCCAGTGACAGAATTGTAAACAAGTTTTAGTTAAGTACTTATTATCTATTCCTTAACTTGTTCCTGAGTTTCAGTTGTCCGTCTAAAGCTAAAGCAGACGTTTATTATGTCACCAGACTGAACTGTGAGCTTACCTGTGACCCACCCAAATATTTTGCAAGCTTTCTGTCTGCTGTGACTCCAAACTGCAAAATTCCTGCATTCCTCATGCCTTCTGTACAGCAGACTGCTCTCTGTTGATAGACTGTTGACACACTATCCATCCACTGACACACTGCAAACAGCACATGCCATGCATATTGTGCCATTATGAACACGTCGTCCTTACATGTGTGGCACAGGTGACCTGGGGGAGAATTTAAGTGGCGTACATACATGCTCTACTCACTGAGCTAAAAGAGCTAAACTCTTTCTCCAGCTGTACACTGAAACATAATGCATATAAACACTGACACGACATATATTCTCAATCAAGGCTCATATAGACCTACAATGAAGCATGTGGTCATTTATTTAAACACTGATGGATGTAACAATCCCAAAAAAGCAAAGCAAAGTTTATGCGGCGAAAGGGAATTCTGTTCTCAATGCAGCAGCGACTTCTGTTAATCAAAAGCCGAGAGGCCACACAGGCAAGTGTGAAATCTTACAAAGCAAAACCCACTGTATTAGAAGGCACTCGGGTTGGTGCTTAACCATATTTCCTTTGGTAAGACACATTTGCATGCACATAGACAGAACCACAGAGCTTTCGCTACTGTAGCAGCAACCAGTGAGGACAACACAGACTGACGTAGCTGGGGACAGGACACTCGTATCAACATCATGATCCTTATGGGAGAGCTGGGCATACTGCCGGTTGAAGCCCAAGTGAGTGTGGTCAAAATAGACACAAGGCCATTTGAAACCATTACTCATTTGAAACTGGCACTCATTCAATTCGACACATCATCTCAGACGGAAATTGTCGATGCGCTCAAGGTTTGCAGTTTGAGTCCTTTTCCTGTCTCAGATTGGTATGGTTCCTGCACATACGTTAAACATCTGAACATCCAGGACCTCTCTCTGCATGACGTACAAAGTCTCTCAGAAGTGAAGACACAATGGCGTATATAAAGGCCTTACCCAACAACAGTGATTAAAGCAGTAGCTTGCGCATGTAATGAAAACTGATGACTAATGTTGGATCCCACCCTGAAAAACCACAGACATGCACAAATTGAATATGTCTGGAAACAACTCCGTAGCTAGCTGCTGCTATGACTTCAAAATAGCACCAGCAACTTGTCTCAGTGGTCACTCGTGATAATATGGATCACCTCGGTGGTGGAAATGACACGAATGCTGCAGTCAACATTACAAGGCAAGAATGTAGATCATCAAATATATAAAACTGCTGTTGTTGGACTGAAGCTTCTGTGCAGAGCTGCATGAGGATGAATATATTTGCTGTAGAAAATATTTGGAGAGCAAACAGACAGCTGGGTAAACTCAGGAGAGATGTCATTGGGCAAACCTATTGTAACATTCTATCTGTGCTGACATTGTGCTGTTAATACACTTTGTCACATCAGAGTAAAAAAAACCCAGCACTTTAACAATATTGTACTGGTTTCATGTAGTCTAATAGTTAATCACACTGTACCCTGCTTAATTCTGCACAGGGTGAATATATGGTACTTCTCTCTGTCTGGTAGTTAAGTTGCAAAGATGCAACCTATAATTAAGAGGAGTGCAAGAAGGGGAGAAGCACAAGCAGTGATCTTGTATTTTCCTGTATTTGCAACAAACCCTGGTTTACAGAAGTCTAGATACTGTTGGATGATTTGGTTTAAAGCCACATTAAGTGTTATTGTCAGACCCTGGTGACATATTAATAGAGCATTAGTGTAGTATCCCTCAGTACACACATACAGTTGATTGTTTGCTCTTTATTTAGATCCCCTCCCGTGGTTACCTTGATGACAACTGCTCTCAGTGTCCACAAAAGTAACAATAGTAACAGTAACACAGCAATCTTTAGTCCTTTGCCAACTTTCCTTTACTTGACACGGCGAAAGGCAGCAAGTTTGATCACCACAAGCTGCTGTGTCACACAAAAACAAAATGGTGAGTTGCTGTTATATGCCAACACATGAAGTAAAGCTTCCAACTGTCTGATTGTAGGCACAGCTCAGCCACACAGATATCAGACAAACAGGAAGGAAATTTACAAAAGAGCGAGCACGAAGGGGAAATAGCATCCAGATACATACCATAGGGCTGACTGTGTATATCCTGTATATTTGCTGCTGTGTATACTACCAAGATCGTCTCTTGAAGCTGGTTCACCTTAGATTCCCACTTTGGAAACACTTTAGTCCACACTGTATGCTAAAGCATACACGCATGCACACACACGTAAACACACACGCTCACACACACGCTCTCACACACACACACACACACACACACACACACACACACACACACACACACACACACACACACAGAGAGAGAGACGCCCTAGTTGTAAATAACTCCGCCTTCTTGGAAGTGGCACAACAAGCTTGTGCTGCTCAGGCTCCACCTCCTCTGCCACAACGCAGCAATGCAGGCTCAGTCAGATTGGACAGTTGGACACAAAAAGACCTGCCCACTGCTCGCTGCCTGCCAGGAAAAATAAATAAGTCTACTTGAGGGAAAGTTTGGGCTTGGTCAGGGCTTTGTGAGGGGGGATGTTGTAGTTCAATAACAGACATCAGGATATCTGCAGGTAGAGTTATTGTGAAGGCCGAGTTGAAGTTAGAAGCTGTGATGAGGCAGAAGTATATCAGCTGCTGCTGCTGCAGTGTTGGCAGCCTCTGGGTGTGTCTGATACACTCACTGCTTAGGAATCTAGACTGCAGAGCCACTCAAACAACAGAGACTGTGTGTGTGTGTGTGGTAGGAAAGAAAAGGGAGGGGATCACATGTACATCACATGTACTCCAAACCACACCCAAAAACAGCCAGAGCAGAGAAAAAGAACAACAGAATTTAACGAAGGCACAGTTGGAAGGAAGAGACCGTAAAAAGCGTGATCATCAACACAAGTTCAGATGCTTTCTCTCCGGCCTTCCCAGCTTCTAAAAGTAGCCCCTGCCCCCTGAACAAAGCAACATAGTCAGGAAACACAGCTTCTGGACAGCAACCAGAGGTTATGTAAGAATCTTAGAAAAATATGGCAGTGTAACCTTTCCCCTCTCAGCAGCACACACACACACAGCATATATTGATTAGAGATAGTTCAGTACCTGCTAAAAGTGAATCCAGATACTTTTAAGGACTTCCCAGATAAAGCATTGCACACAAGGAATCATGTCGAATGTGTTCAAATGGGAGAACAGTACCCCCTGGTGTGTAAACATACTCAGAGCACTTAAAAATAAATGGAGGATTTTAGGAATGTCATCTGGAACTGCTGTATAGCCTCACTTTGTTTGCCAACTGCTGGTTTATGCTGAATGATCACAAGATGCTGTACAGCCACATGTGTTTATCTCTGCACTATAATACTACAAAGCAAAGGAACAACTGGTTATTTTTGAATATGATTAAAATAACTCTCTCTGGCTGTAAATGTTATGCATTTTAAAGCAAAGAAAGAAAGAAAAGAACAAAACATTTCAGTGTTGTTTGGTGTTATTTGCTGTGTTAAAATTTGGCATGACATTTATTGTAATTTTGAAAATATGTCAACTTGACAGATGCACTTTCCCTTTTATATTACCCGGATGGATTTCTGAAATGAACATGTATAGACTTGTTTAAACTTCTGCCAACATAAAGGTAATAATTAGATGACACAGAACCATTACCTTGAATAAAGGTACTCAGAAATGAGCATGGTAGATTTTCAGTATTCTTGTCTTGAGAATAATGGTCAGCCTTGTTTCTAAATTCCCGACCTTATTCTTTTCATCAAAAATATCTTTAAAAGGACAAGTAGGCATACCACAAATCTCCTCAACCTGTTGCATTCCTTCCCTGGCCTCTCCCTGGCAGAAAAATGGTCTGTTTTGGGACCTTTCAAAATAAATCTTCTCTAACAGCTTTGCCGCCCACTGACTCCAAAAACACAACAGAGCTCGCCTCCTGCTTTTGTGCCTTTGACTCTGTGAATGTTTGTGTGTGTGTGTGTGTGTGTGTGTGTATGTGAGAGAGAGAGAGAGAGAGAGAGAGAGATGGCTCTAGTTTGGATCCTTACTTTGTAACCCTTGGTAACGCTTATCTTTGTGGACAACAAATGAGCCAAAGCAGCCAGTGGACACACTCATCCAGACGGATTGACCAATCAAAACAGTGCAGCGGGGGGGCAGGGCTTCATAGTCTGAACTTTTGATTCTGTTTCTAGCGGCTCACAGGGAAAATCTAAGTGGGAGGCTGTAAGGTATCACTTTTCTTAAACTAAGTCTGTGGGAAATCACAGGACTTCTGCTGGAAAGAGATTGCAGAGAAAACCCATTTTATATTGAAAACATATTGGTAGGACTTAGAGGGATAGAGGCGTGCTTTGCCAAACATTCTGTTATAAAAGTGTGCAAACCAGGTCTTGTTTCATTATGAACAATAGCTGCCAGAGGTTATCTGTGTACACAGTGTGCTTTAAATCCTGCAAATGAAAAGCCTGTTGTCAACGTGTATGCTGAATATGCAGAAAAACAAACAGGAATAGTGTAGGAGATGATCAACCTGGATAACTTGACAAACCAGAGTAAGACAAAAAAACTGTAATGGGGTAACTGGTAATGATAACCCTATAGAAAATCACCAACCAGTTCTGCAGCTCTACAGAGCTTTTTAGCCTGTTTTAGCTCATTGTTTTGGTTTTATTGTGCAGTTGCATCTTACAGCTCTCATCAGCTCTGTTTCCAGCAGCAGCAGCAGCAAACAAGCTCAGACTGCATCAACTTTATACGGCCAGTTTTTTATACCCCTTGTGAATGAATAAATTAATAAATGCAGCTATTATTACATACAGTATATACTTATTTGACACTAAGTTTGTCAGACCTATGGTAGCTTTACATTTTCACACCCATTAGCATAAGCTGCACTGTGTATACACCCAGCTGTGCTTTGAGCTGAACTGTAGCATTGGCATGCTAGCATGCTAACTTTAGGATGTGACATTTTATCATTAGTTTCATCTTGTTTTGACTTGTGGAAATCATGGGCATCATTAGGATGTATCTTGTAATCCATAAATTGGATAATATATATATATGTTTCACTAAAAACACTGGTAATTACCCCTAAAATGTGCTCTTTGACAGTCACACATTTTAGCTACATGATACTGTATCAAGTGATTGCTTGCATGTTCCACTCCTTTAATTCATCGATTGAGTTGACTCGAATGAAAAAAACCTACATGTAACTTTCTCACATTTTTCTCAGACTAACTCAAATATTACAACTCCTATTAGAGATGATCCTTAATAATAATACATTTTACTAGTCAACTGAAAAACACTGGTGAACAAGTGTTTTCCTCTTGTCCATGCAGCCATATTTATTTCACTATTGTACATAAACTGGTTAGTTCTGGTTAGGGATTCCATTACAGTCAATATCTTATGTTATTTTATTGTGTGTGTGTGTGTGTGTGTGTGTGTGTGTGTGTGTGTGGTGATGGATTTTAGGGTGCAAGGCTTATATAAAGTCTGCACTTGTAAGTCTGAACCACAACTGACTTATGGTGCCTTCAAGGACGGATTAAATGCTCTGAACATCTGAGACATGAGAGTTGGTCGGTCAACAGCATTAGATAAGAAGGATAATATAAATCTCACAGCTCTACTCACTCATTTTAACACGACTGTAGAACAATAACTTCCGTGCATTGTGCAGCGACAATTATGAAAAAATACAGTTTTGTATGTAGTTTTGTATTAGTTCTGAGGGGAAATACGCATGCGCTGTAGGTGCATTGTGTGTGAAAGTTGGTTAAAAAACCTGGGGTATATTTGCTTTAAATACAAATTTACAGAGAACTCAGGTCTCTGAGGCAGGAATTCAAGACAATCAAGTCACAGATCAACGAGGTACATACCTCACTTGAGCGCCAATTAAACAGCGAGGTGGAACAGCTGGAGCAACTTATCAGCGAAAATCTGAATTGAAAACCGAACTGGACAGAACAGCTCAACGAATTCAAGGACGTAAGTAAACTTTCCGCTAGAATCGAAAACTAGGAAGTAAAGGTAAATGTGGCGATGCAACCGGCCATTAAATTCAATCCTGGTGTCTCGATCATCATTGTGGGATTGGCATTCACCGAAGAGGAAGACGTACTGGAGAGGGTTAAAGTGCTTTTGTATTAAGGCCCAAGGTTTTTAATGTGGAGCGGATGGTACCCAAATGTGAAAGTGTGGATGTGGAAACCACTGACGGTCGACCTCATCGGGTTCAGAGGAGAGCAGTCCCGGAGACCTGAGGGCAATAGCCCAACCCGCAGATTTACATATGTTAGTGCACTGGAATGTGAATAAATTGGACAGTTTTCAATTGTGAGCTGAGAAAGCTGGTACTATGGGAATTTAATCCTGATATTATTTCATTAAATGAGACTCATTTAATCTCATCAAGCTATTGAAATGAAGGGGTATACTTGGTTTGGGCAAAACAGAGAGATGCATTTGAAGGCAGTGAAAGGATCTGGAGGAGTTGGTTTTCTAGTTAATAATAAGATGCTCAAGTTGTATGAGGTTAGTATAATGGATACATCAGTGGAGGGAATATTGACTTTATTTAATCACAAGGTATCTGAGATGGGGGGTGATGTAATATACCTGATCATTCCCTATTGATGTTATCCTTTAACGCTGGTTCCCATTTAGTTAGAGAGGGGCACTCTTATGGGAAGAATAAGATCAGAAATAAAATAAGACGACTTCCAGATGGTTTTCTGTTATCTAGTCAGTGTAATAAACTTTTATCAAAGCTCACTAAGCAACTGAAGTCAGATATAAAGAATCAAGAGGTTATGGATATTTGGTATAAAACAGTTTGTGAATGTGAATACTTAAATTAAATTAAATAAAGGAAGCAGAAATAGGCCGAACAATCAAAAAGGATTTAAAAGATCATATAAGCCATACTGGAATCAGAAATTGCAAAGCCTGTGAATTCGTTTAAGAACAGCTGAAAAAAGTTTTCTTAAATATGAAGTTTGATAAGAGGCTTCAAGCCGTAAAAAGCAATTTTTTACGAGGACATTTATTATATGTAGAGCAGTTACAAACCCATTAGCCACAAACATTTTGGAATAAAATTAAGAAATTGGGCACCAGAAAGAGAACGGAAATCCTTAGAAACTAGGGAATGAGAGAGTAGTAGAAAGCATTTGATTGGGTAAATAGAGAGCTTCTTGAGTATAGACTATTATTGTCATGGTATGGTAAATGTTATGACGCTATTAAGTGTGTATACCGAGCACCCGTTGCCTGTGTTCAGATAAATACGTTTAGAACAGGATGGTTTCCTACAACGTTTGGAGTAAAACAAGGAGATGTACTCTCTCCTACATTGTTTATTATTTATGTTAATGAATTATCTCTTCAAATTAAAGGCTCAAATTTAGGGGTTAAAATAGCAGACATGAATGTTGGTATATTACTGTATGCAGATGATATAATTTTACTAGCACAATGTGAGAAGGATTTGCAGAAAATGCTAAATATTGTTGTTGAATGGTGTGGGAGATGGAGGCTTAAGATAAATCAAGAGAAACCCCAAATTATTCATTTTATAGAGAAATCAGTTGAAAGAAGTTTATTTCCATTTCAGTTTGAATCATTAATATTGTTATATGCTAATCAATATAAATATCTGGGTCTAATCCTGGATGAGCACTTGATCTTTAAAGAAGCCATACATGTGCTGGCTGATTCAGCCGGTAGAGCATTGGGAGCAGTACTGCACAAAGTGAAAATGTGTAAAGATCTCGGCTTCCTTACATATACACAACTGTACATTCATGTGTATGCCCTATTTCAGACTATGCTGCTGGTGTCTGGGGGTTCAATGTTTATGCATTATGTAACACTGTTCAGTATAGAGCTATTCAATCTTTTTTGGGAGTTCATAAACTTACACCATTATTGGCTATTTGTGGGGATATTTGTTGGGAACTCTAAAATATCAGACATAAATGAGAAATGGTACAATTATGGAATAGACTTGTAAATATGCCTGAACACAAACTTACTCTGAGAATATTTAATTGGGAAATTTCTAATGAATACGCTTGGGCTAATGAGGTACAGTCACTGTTTTCAATGACTGAGCTATCACTTGTTTTTAGAAATAGATTAATATGTCATATTAGGGATATTCGAAACAAACTTTTTCTTTTGTATAAGGATATATGGTCTGTGGAGATATGGCATAAACCCAAATTAAGAACATCAAGAACAACAAAAATTAAGATTTCTAATAATTTAGAATATTATGCTTCAAAAAATGTACCTAAGATGCAAAGATCAGTCTGAGCTCAATTACGTTCAGGTACATTACCTCTGGCCATTGAAACAGGCCGGTTTAGGGGGCGTTCAGAAGAGGATAGACTCTGTTTGTTGTGTGATTTGGGTGAAACTGAAAATGAGATCCATTGTATGTTGAATTGTCCATTGTATGATGATATAAGGGATGTACTCTTTTCTAGGATGCTTTTGATTGATGATAATTTCCTTTGCTTAGATGATTATGAAAGACTTTGATTTCTGTTTCAAAAAAGGAACCTTAGTTGTTGCCAACTTCATTTGTAAAGCTTGGGAGAAAACAAAATCTACTTGCTGTAACATTATGATTATTGTTTGTACACACAATGCATGTAAGTATGACCAGTGTCTTATAAGTCCATTGGGCTGGGCCTTCGAGTGCATGACACTGTAATAAATATCATATCATCATATCATACAAGTACACTGTAAAAAAAAACATTTTTAAACAGATTTTTACTGTACAAAAATACAGTTTTTTCTGTGTTTTTCAAAAAAAGTAATAAATGTTTAAACTACAAGAAAATCACATATTTTGAAAGATCTGCTGTCAAAGAACAGTACAAATCTGTTTTTTTACATTATGAGAATCCATCATTTAATAACATGACTTGCATTTTATT
>JAVQJL010000431.1:0-10106 GCA_036024295.1 Nannoperca obscura
TTTCACAACGTATGGTGGTGAATAAGTGTGACTTTTCATGGAAAACACAAAATTGTTTGGGTGACCCCAAACTTTTGAACGGTAGTGTATATATATATATATATATATATATATATAAATACAGATCATGTGTCCAACAAGACTCTAAACATACACTAGCCGTTACTCACAATGCCAAAAAAAGTGTGGCCATCTTTGTTGCTATTAGCTATACTCCGATTGTTTCAGTCCCCCCCCCCCCCCTCACACACACACACACACACTTTTAACAAATTGAATTAAAAGTCAAATAAGTCACAATATGAGCATCAGAAATGACCTAACTTATAAACAGAACCACAACATGTATGAAATTTGCTTAGCATGGTTCTTAGAAAAAGGCTAAAGGCCTACACCTACATAGGTGATTTCAGTAGTTTCTCTTCTATTAGCATTAATGAAAATATTAATATTAGTATTAAGACCTACTATTATAATATATGCTACTATTACTATAGTACTATTAGTGGCTAGATTGGTGGCAGCATATATGATAAGTCCCTTTAGTAATACTGTAGGAGGGGATGCTTCCTGTTGAACCGGGGCCTGGCTTTGAGTTAATGGCAGCACAACATCAGAGGACGTATCTGGATATTTTCTGTATGACACATAATCTTCTGTGCAAAAACAGCTTTCAATGTACAGCTGTAGGCTATAAAGCAACAGTTCATTTACAGTATTTTAGGAATGTGAAAGGGAATCACATTGCACAGACATCATGTTCCTTCCTGACTCCTGTTCTGATGAAAAATAACTTTTCAGAGCGTTTTGGATGTTGTTGTTTTTTCCTGTTTACATTTTTAAATATAAATATAAATATTAATAAATATTCTTTAATGGTGATTCTCTCTGCAGAGCGAGAGCTGCTGACCCTGCAGGGTCTTGAGGACCTGGACATCCAGGAGGATCAGAACGCCGTGTTTGTTTGTGAAATCTCAGTGGAGGACGTGCAGGGCGAATGGTACAAAAATGGGGAGAGGATACAACCCACCAGCACCATAAAGATCCGCCAGGAAGGTCAGCTTCAAAATCACAGACACGTAATTCATAGTTCATGCACATCTTTGCTGATGATGCTATGCTCATAAACACTGTGGAAAAACAGTGCTCTGATACTAAAACCTACAGGAAAAAAATTGTGAATCTGTAAATAATATCTTATGAATAGAAATGGGAAAAAATGTGTCTTGCATTTTTTAAATTTTATTTCAGGGACCAAACATTTTCTTCTTATGTGCAACGTGCGAGCAGAGGACTCTGGAGAGATCAAGTTTGTCGCCAGACATGTTGAATCAGTCGCTTACCTGGAGGTGGAAGGTATAATGATTATATATTACTAGGTGTTCGAAATTAAGTATGTATACATTTATTTATCAATTTGAATTTTTGTAGTCCCAGCTCCATGAAGTGTCTGAGCTATGAGTTTGCTCGTTAGTTTATCAATATGTTTTACCCACAGAATTTTTCTGTGGTTTACATAGTGTAAGCATTAAACTGTGCAGGTTGTTTTCTATTGATCCTAAAATTATGTGTTGAGCTTATTTTGTTGAACAAAATGTGGAAAGATACTAAGTCAGAACCATCTACTGTAAATCCTGAACCTAAATGGCACTTTGTCCTTTTCAGAGCCTCCTGTCAACATTGTGAAACCTCTGCAGGACAAGACCGCCCTTGAGAAGAGCCGTGTGATCCTCGACTGCACTGTGTCTAACCCCAGATGTAGTATTCGCTGGTACAAAGGCAGCAATGTCATCCTGCCCTCCGAGCGCTTTGAGATCTGCAGTGAAGGCTGTTATCGCAAACTAATCATCCAGCAGGTGGTGCTGGACGACGAGGGCATGTACAGCGTGCAGGTTGGAGAGTATACATGCTCTGCAAAACTGACCGTGGACGGTAAGAGAGTTCATGATCAGTTACACACACTGCCGACTTCACAGCCTAACTTTTGTTGTTTTCAAGCTTATGATCAGTGTAATACAATACAGTCAGAAACATTTTAATTTGACTCTGATAACAAAAATGAATCTTATACATATATACTGTGCTACTGCTCTTGTTATTAGTATGTGTATGGTATTGATAATCGCATACCAAGTATAGCTAGTAGTGTGAAATGCTTCCTTTTCCCCAACAACACACCCAGTGTTATAAAATAACAATGGCAGCAATTTGAGACCCCTCTCTTACTGTAGTGCAACAAAAGTGGAGTAGGACCTCATACATTACCTCATAGCTCCATCTAGTGGCAAAGCAAAGCTAACACATGTATGCTGTGTGATGGTAAAGGGATAATGCCTGGGCATTTACACAAAATACACCCTTGAGTTATTCACACGCCCACTTTCCTTCCACTCTTGCCTTGTTTACATTTAAAGTGGCCATTTTAATTATATTTGTCATTTATTTCTCTATTGAAAAGCAGCTGTTCATTGTTTGAACTGTTGTGGTCAAATTGAACTTACATCAGTCACAATGGACTCTAATGGCAGGCCCAATTCAACCCTCTACACACAAACTGGCCCCGTAATAATTCTTTTTATAAAAAGTGTCCCATGAGCATGGCACTTACATGTCAAATGATGACATTTCTGAGCAATCCTAACCTGACCTTAAAAGTAACAATGGGCCTTTTTCACTGAGGACATTTTCACATGTCAGTAGGAAAATGTACATACAGTGCATTTCTGTTATGTTACAGCCTTATTCCAAAATGGAATAAATTCATTTTTGTCCTGAAAATTCTACACACAATACCCCATAATGACAATGTGAAAAAGGGTTTTGGAGATTTTTGCAAATTTATTAAAAATTAAAAACTAAGAAATCACATGTACATAAGTATTCACAGCCTTTGCCATGAAGCTGAAAATTGAGCTCAGGTGCATCCTGTTTCCACTGATCATCCTTGAGATGTTCCTACAGCTTAACTGGAGTCCACCTGTGGTATATTCAGTTGATTGGACATGATTTGGAAAGGCACACATCTGTCTATATAAGGTCCCACACATGACAAGCTGTGGAAAGTGGGAAGCACTGTGAATACGTTCCAGAGGCACTGTTAAAGCTATAGCTATAACTGTGGCTGAATTCCATTTAGCTTCTTTGGCGTGTGCATACTGGCTCACTGTCACGCTGTCATGGCTAACTAGGACACTTGAAATCACCACAAGAAATTATTCAAAAATTGGAAAAACTAAACTAAAAGACTCCAATTTAACTATAAGGTGTCAGGTTTCACAAAAAATGGGTTTGGCAGTTCAACTCTTAAATACACTAGCAGCCAACCTTTCTAAAAATCTGAGTTGTAAGCTAACCGCTTTCCCTCTCCACTGTGCCCTGAGTCAGCCCAGTTGCTGCAAATGGTCAGAGAGCTGAAGGATGTCGAAGTCATGGCCCCTGACGAAGCCTGCTTTGAGTGTGAGGTCTCAGTCCCTGTCCTCAAAGCTCCCGTGTGGAGCCTGAATGGGGAGCCCTTACAGTCAAGCTCCAGGGTAATCCTGGAGAAAATGGGCACGGTCCACAGGCTGACCTTCAGGCAAACTTCCCCCGACATGAACGGAGTGGTGGAGTTCACCTCTGGGAAAGCAAAAAGCAGGGCCCAGCTTCAGGTGCTAAGTAAGTAAAACACGTAGCTGGTGTACAATATTTATTTTAATGCAATTTTCTGAGCAGTTTACTTTCTTTCTGATGATTTCTTTTTAAATGTTTTTACATTGTCAGTAAAGTGGGTATATACGTATGTTTACTGTATATCTACAGGTACATGTAGAAGGCATAAAAGACTGCAGGGGTGAATTATGACTTTCAGTTTCAAGTTGTCAGTGTTATTTTTTAGCATAAGAGTTTGTGAAAATGCTAAAGTCATCTTTTAACAACAGATTACCATGCAACTAGTATTAAAACATAATATCACATTATACAGTTAACATCAGCCTACTTATTTCATTGCAAAAGCCAGTCATTTAGTTGTCCTTGGACTTGCCAATGTTAGAGATGAATTAGCTGGAGAAGTCAGGTGCATTACTGGCACTGATTTTAGAGGATCGTTTTTGTTATATACAAAATAACCACTAGATGGAGATAATGACAAAGTCTTGAGTTTGCCCATCTAGGACTACAGAAACATCTAGTGGAAGGATGACCTCTCAAGTGATGGAAGAATATGGTTTTAATGCAATAATGTTTTTATTTATCAAACTATTCAACTAAAATGCCATATTTGCATTAGAAGCCCCCCCCCCCAAAAAAAAGAATTAAAAACCCAACTATAAATCCTTCAGACTAATTCTAGATTGTCAAGATGGCGTGTTAAAAGTGTGCTGCATGACAGCACATAGCAATAAATACAGTAAATGTTTTGGCTCTTTGAGTGCAGCATTCTGCAAATGATACAGGGTGTTTATGGTCCTACTCTCTGCATCTAGGTCAAGCAATACAGCACACATACCCACAGACTCTTTGGAGCTATTTAAATGTGTAGGAGAGGACATTATTTTTAGTTTTATTGTATTGGCTTGAAATGAAAAGGTATTATGTTCAATCATCTGGCTTCAGTGGTAAACCTGTCATGAATTCATTTGGCTTTCAGCTGAGAGATGTGGAGCTCAATCAGACCTCATACTCAACTAAGAAAATAAAAGCTGTTAAAATGGTCAAACTCAAAACAGGGTGTGACGCATGAATATATTAGTGAGCTACAATAGGGCCATATGAAGTACGTACATTTGGGGGTTATAATTTGTTGATTTTGTTTCCGGCCTTTGTTTTAGTCAAACATCCATCCATTTCAGGATGGTCACAAGAATCCTGAGGTCAGGGGTTTGTAAAAGGCATCATCTGCAGAATGATTTTTGAACGATTTCAATTCAATCTGAGAGTAGTGGTTCCCAACCTGAGGGTTAGGATTCGTGATGGGGTCAGAAGATTTGAAGCGTCACAAGGTGATTAAAAGTAGAAAGAAAGAGAGAGAGATAGATAGATAGAAACTTGGCTTGATTAATTATTCTTTTCTCCAATTTTGGCTTTTTTTCTGGTCAAATACTGGTTCATTTCCACTCTTTACGCCTCTAAAAATCCTTTAAATAAAACGATGAGGAGGAAAAATCACTGGCTTACAGTAAAATGCAGTTTAAAATTGTTTAAAGTTATTTAAGTAAAAACAGGCTGTCATGTCATGGATGGGTCCAACAGGTCCTTTTGACAGAATAAGGTCTTGACTGATGACTTTTTCCTCTGCTTAAATTTCACAGGTGATCCGTGAGTGTCATCATCTTGTTGAAATGGATGGATTATTACATTAAGGCTTTTCAAGTTGTAACATTGACATTACTTATATATTTACAAACAGTATGTCTATAAAAGTGGTTTAAACAGGGTTGTAATGGATTTTCATGAAGTTTATTCAGGGAGTGGATTTTCTCTCGGAAACAAATTTTAAGGAGCTAAATTTCTTTTCATATAAAATGTGTCATAGTCAGTGTGTTTAAGGGGTTCCTTTATTATGATACAAATTGCAGTTTGGATGTAAATAATGTCCTGTGTAAGTGATCTGACTGTAACCGTGTTATAGAGGTTAAAGCTGAATGTGTATTTGTGGCAATAAATATCTGATTTGAATACTGTAAAGATCAATGGACTAACGAGAGGAACTATGTTAGATTCATGAAACAACATAAAGTGAGTTTTATCCAACAGTAATTTGAATGCAACCCAGCCACAATTTGAATTTATAGGGCCATTTCTAAGAACAAATCAAACTCAAACAAAAGTTCATCTGGTCTTGTGGTTACAAATTTCAAAAACCCGAGAAAAAAACCCCAAACACCCAAAAACATTTGCTCCAGATGCCATCATAGTCCTTTGTAGAATGCTGGAATTCTGTGCCGGTGTCTGTTTGCTTTTAGTTCAGCCTGAAAAGTTATTGGCTGACAGTGATTTGTGTATTAGGTTTAGTTTAAGAATGAATGAAAACAGAAAACATACGTTTATCCTTAGCAAGGACGGTATGTGTAATTGTGCATTTTTCTATGCAGTATTATCTGATTTGCTACCATTGACCAGCGCATGGTTTTGTGTACATTGTTTTATGTTTTGAAGCAACCTGAAGTTCCAGCTTGAATGAAGAGTTCTGTCTTGCAGTAAGGGGCTTGTAATGTAAATACATTGGGCCAAAAATCTGGTAATTTACGAAAAAAATAAATTACAAAATTACTTGATCTCCTTGATTGATAATCAGGGCATGCTAGTTTTATTGGTGAGTAGGTATTATGTTTGAACATAAAGCAGAATGATAGTTGTTTTCTTATGAAATTGTGTTCCATATTCCATTTTTCCATGTGACTTGTTTCCAACCTCTGCCATGTCGTGTTCAACGTTAGGTATGTGGGAAAAAAACAATACTGTAGTGAAATATGACCCATTTCAATAAAACATGCTTTATTGATGGAAGGTAAAATATCTCTAGATGTGGTTTTTTTTTCAATCTTAACATTTGTCAGCAGCGATTTTAAAAACTCACTTGTTTGAACCAGTTTCTTTACTTGAACATTAATACTCTTGTTGCATACAGTAAAAAAAGTTAAATCATTATTTAAAGACAGGTTATGGTATTTCACGGATTTTCAAAGAAGTATCTTTTTAATTTAATCTTAAACCAATGTAAATACACACACTGACGCAATCACACTGAAACCCCACACATGTACACACATACAAATATACACACTCACTCCAGACAGAGGCAAAGTAAATTAGGGCTTAAACATGTCTGGCACAAGTCTCCCCTATGAAACTGAACACACAGATAAATCAGGCAGTACACTTGACTGCTTTAACATCTTACATGGATTCAAGTTTATCAATAGGAGGCATCAAAGTGTGCTTTCAAATCAAACAACAAACTTAAGTTGCTGTAGCAGGTTACAGCCTCCCCCTGCACACAAACAGTATTGCATTTTTGATAAGCCACACACCAGTGGCCAATTCAGCTAAAAACTCCAAAAGATAAAATAACATTAGGTAAAATTACATTAAAACTAAATCAAAATGACTGCCTAAAATCCTGATTTAATTTATGTACAAAAATGATCTCACCATTCCTCCAGTGGTGCGTCTGTGTGTGAAGGGTCCGATCAGTGTGAAGTCAATGTGTTTGCTAATGCTAATCCAGAACTGCCCAACAGACCCAGACTTTTTATGATTTCTATTTAGCTCTTTCAAGATGTTATGCAAGTATGAGGCCAACTAATGAATAACAAGATGATGTTTTGTGACTAGACAGGGCATATGACAAAATATAAGTTAAGACACGATAATTAGATTACAGTAATATTAAAATTTAGTGATTAAACTTTATAAATCATCTGTAAAGTAGTGAATAAGGACTACAATTAATGACAATGGACTACAGCATATAGTTTTCCATGATTACTGCACAAGTTTCTATTTCAATCTAAATGCAAAATCTGAAGTAGATAGTGTGTTTTTGGAGCCAAAGTCCTACCACAAACAGTATTCACTCAAAGCTTTCCGAAGACCTACAGTAAGTGCACAGTATTCATTATCACAAATGTAGTGAAATGTGTTTTTCACTAAAGTTCATACAAATTTATGATTGTCTTTTACTACATTTGGGCATTTTAGGCAAAAAAGTAAGTTAATTGGATTTAAGGACAGTCGTCAATGACCTGATATATTCTGTGTGAGAGCTTCAAATACTATTACACACGCTACAGTGTACTGACATGAACATGATTGATGTGGTTCATTTGCAGAATGGCACTGAGCAACTGTTCACACAATCTAGGTTTACAGCACACTTATGTACTCACTGCTGTCAGATAATGACAACAACACAACTAGCTGCACTGCAAAACATATCTACAGAAGTCATTCAATCTCATATTCAGTCTTTATCTTGTATTACCAAAAAAAAAAGGGGGGGGAGGGGGGGATTGGGTAACTGTCAATGCTGACGTACCAAATCCTGCCGGAAAACTTCCCTTTATTTATGCAATATAGTGTGAGAATACGAGATAAAATGACGGGCATTTTTTGCAGTGTGGTCCTTGAAGTTGGAAGCAGCGTGGAGCTTGTGGCCCACCAGCCTCCGTGGCCCCGTGACAACAGCTGCTGGTGATTGTTTTCATCCTAGTATCTTGCCTCTGTTAACTTGAAGTTCTCTGCTGCTGAAGAAAATCATAGACGTCATCCGCTTTGCTTAGTCTTTCAAAGAAGGGGATAAGGTCGAGGAGCTCGGTGTCTGACATGTCATCGAACCAGGACGCTACAGGGACCTGGAGGTTTAAAGAAGCAAGATATGGTGGAATTAGTAGACATCTTCCATAATTATTACATTAATATTGTCCTATTGCTTTCAACAGACAACTATTAAGTGTGTTTGTCAGTGTATTGCAGAGGAAGAAATACGATGGCATACTGCGTTGTCGGGATGGAAGATGTAGGAGGCTGGGGAGTTGTCAATGATGATGACCTTGTTGAGGTCTCTCCCTAAGCGGCTCAGGTCTTTTACGTAGTTCCCTTTGTGGAAGACACATGACTCCCGGAAGAGACGGCTCCGGAAGGCCCCCCATTTGTCCAACAAGTCCGACACAGGATCTGCGTACTATGATAGCAGGAGAAAACAAGGGGCTAGCTTTAAACAGTGCTTAGCTTCGTTTGTATGCTATGCTATGGCTATACAGCAATTACAGATGGGTATGTATCAAATTGTACAGGAATTATGAGAAATGCTAAGATAAGATGAGTAATAAATGCAGATGCACAGGAGAGAAGGACGACAAACATTTTCCACTCAAAAACAATGAAACAAACAGACAACTGAACTAAACTGCATGCTGTAGTATTTCCTCACAAGCCAAAACAAGTTGTTAATTGAAATGGAGAACTTATTAGCAAACAGTTGCCTATTTACACCAGCAGACACACAGCAACATTTGCATTCATTTGGAGTCTTTATTTCTATCCACCTGATAAATATAAGTCCAATATTCACTCTCTTTTAGCTCTGGTTTTGGTCTGTTGTTCATATTAAAATATGAATTATTGCAGCTTTAAAACTAAAGTTTGGGTTTGGCAATGACCTCAACACTCCATCTGTGTTAGCAATTTCTTAATGTGTCTCTGCAGCCTTTCCACTGTGAATTGAAGATGGAGCAGATGGGTAATGCTTCTATCACAAAACTACAACTTAAGTTAAGCATGTTGTACATCAGTCTGTTGATGTAATGGTACTTTACAAGCTGTTCTTAAGTGTATTATTTTTAAAACCTTCTACATTATGGGCTACACAGACTGCAACCAACCTGCATCAAAATTCAATGCACAGTTTGAGCATGAACACAGCATGTGTCAGCCATATAGAAGGGATATCTGCAACATTTAAATGTGGACATTTTTTAGATGATGTACACAACATAT
The DNA here is from genome assembly GCA_036024295.1 of Nannoperca obscura. Classification (NCBI taxonomy): domain Eukaryota; kingdom Metazoa; phylum Chordata; class Actinopteri; order Centrarchiformes; family Percichthyidae; genus Nannoperca; species Nannoperca obscura. The sequence continues at coordinate 9,478 of JAVQJL010000431.1, forward strand.
ACCTTTGATACTGTCAAGTGACAAACATGGCAACTAAAACCTAATAAATCTAGTTTGAGTGAGTTATAACCGACCAAATGCTTCCAAAGTTAAGTTAAGGATAAGCTTAACACAGTTTGAAGTAAATATTAGAGGTTAACATGTTAGTGCAGTCTGTATGGGGGTGTATGTGGAAGGTCAGCTATAAATCAAACACAGAAATGACACTGAGCTGTCAGTAATTCTAAGCATAAGGTTTTGAAACAGCAGGTGTCCATTTCCACATCATCTCTGTTGCCAGGCTTCCTGCAGGGCAATGAGCAGGGCAAAATGCTTTAATGAGTCAAATATGAACCATGCGTTGCAGAGAAAGAGAACAGCAGTCTGACCTTGGATAAGCTTGCGGTGAACAAAACACACTCGAACAATTCTCCCATCCTCTTGAGGAATTCGTCAACGTGGGGTCTCTTTAACACATACACCTGGGTGGAGACACAACGGGCACAGGAGTGTAAACTCCACAGTTGTTGTAACACGCTTAACAAGTTATTAGGGAAATACATATACATATATAAATATATATAAATACATAAATAAAGCAATTGGTAACCCTACTTCTGATCTCTCTCTCTCTCTCTCTCTCTCTCTCT
>JAVQJL010000440.1:0-10970 GCA_036024295.1 Nannoperca obscura
AAGTTAAGACTAGTTTAAAGTCATCTTCATTGAAAAGTACAGTGCTTTTCCTTCAAAAATAAGGACATTTCAATGTGACCCCAAACTTTTGAACGGTAGTGTATATATATATATATATGAAATGATAAAATTATAGTGAAGCACATATCACATATATGGCGCACACAAGAAGGGACCCATTACACCAACATAAACAAACACTTACACTAATATACACTAATTACATATACAGCACCAGGTCACTGCCACAATAAATTGCTGTTTATCCATTATGTTAGTTACCATGGCAGGGGAAGACAGCTCAGTTACTAAGTGCTGATCTTTGAAGCTTCAGTGATGATGGCTGCTTAACTTGTATACTTAAGATGCAAATGCACAAAAGCACAACAGGAACAATAGCTAATGTAATAATTGCATCAAGTCGGAGGCAATTATATTATCTACTAGTGTATGCCTAGATTATTGCAATAAAACATAATTTGACTGAAACTAGAATGTGACCTTATTTGAGACATCATGAGCATTTTTCAATGTTGCCAATATAACTTATTGCTCAAACAAAGGGGCTTAAATTCTAATTGTACAGATCTCTATTTTTCATTGCATGTTTATTTGCCAACACCTGATGTGATGGTTTTTGTAGATGTGACCACAGCTATTATGCAGAGATGATCCCATCTATGGTTTTTGGTCATTATTGTATATTCTTTGTCACACTGTACTCTACTTTAAATTATATATTACATGGTCAGTGTAGCTGTTGGATTGTACTAGACAGCAAAGTTATATGTAACCTGAGATAATTTGCTGTAAAGTGAAAAAGGCTAATCAGTGAGATTCTGATCAGCACCAAGTACCATAATGGCAACAACTAGAATAAAAAGTCTCAAATAAAAAATCCTTAACATCTCATGGATGATTGTAAATATGCTCTAAACAGCGTTGGTTTTAGTTATGTCAAATGAGTTGTCGTTGAAAAAGCAAACTCACTGTTTTAATGTTTTTAGATCATGTGAGATTATAAGCAAGTAAAAGATCAGTTTATTGGTATGAAGATGGAGATGAAATAATAAGCCATGCAAATTGACATCACTATTATATATTCATGATTTAAAACAACAACAATATAATCTGATTAGTTTCACTCATAGCCTTTGTTCTTATTGTAATGACAATCTGGGATCCTGAGGTTGAGTGCTAATGCATTTGGCATATTTCATAAATAAGCAGCAGCTACAGAAAACAAAATGGCTAAGATACAATAATAGTTACCACATCTCAGAAGAATAGCTTAAGTGAATTATGGTAATTGACTAATGAGATCAGTTTTAAAATTATTATAACACAGCTGTCCTGAATTATTTTCATCTGCCTTCCTGCTTTTTTTGGGGGGGGGGGATGATGACGTGGCACTGTGCCACAACTTCACCTTGAAGTGCTTTAACACCAGTTGGATGGCTAGCCGTCATGCTTGGAACCAGCCTTCAAGAAATGTAGCTGTGGAGAAAAAATATCTATGAAGTATTGTGAGCAAGAGAGTGGTTGCCATGGTGATGCAGGTTCAGACAGGCCGGGAGGGCTGGATGTTGGTTTCTATGGGCCGCGGGACGTCAGATGGGGTGTGGAGTAGCCAGGGCTGTAATGAGCGTTGTGAGGTGTGTTGACGAGCCAGCTGATGGCCCTCTGTGCTACACCCGGGCCTGGGAATTTACGGAACCTCTGTCCCTTAAATCCCTAGGCCTGTTAAAAATGCAGGCCAGAACTGCATTCACCGAGGGCAGATTTTACAGGATGCTCTTCATATGCAGATGAGTGTGTTTAATTGTTGCAGTGCCTAATTCCTAATGTATGAGAGGAAAGAGGAAATGCATCCGAAGATGTGTATTCAAATGAAATATTCAAGGCTTCTAATGAAATATTCTGTCAGTTTGGAGTTTCTATGGGCGACTCTGGCAGTGGAGCTGCTTTTAAGAAGAGAGGCAGGCTGCTTTAATGAGCCTCTGGGCAGCCTTAGCGAGCCTTTTAAACTCTGCCTGTTTATTTAGTGGCCTTTATTCTTAGTCTGTTGTGGACTTTTCATTGCATGGTGATGGACCAGCAATTGCATTAATGGCTTGTTGAAATCTTTTGTGTCCTATTTCTGTCTTGAAAATACACACGGTGATCATCTGACATTTTTGAAGGTTTTGTATTTGTAGCTTCCCCCTTCTAGATCCGTATTTTTGATATGCTCAATCACGAGGATAATCATGTCTTGTGGGCATAGAATATATTGGATTTTATCTCGAAAACATATTTTCAATTAACAGGGAGATGGACATTGATACTCCCATCAAATTTGATAAAAAGAAAAAAGGGGTGACGATATTCTTACAGTATTCCTTTTTTTTACATTTTACTAATGGGCATATCCAGATTGCTTAATTAGAGACACACTGGATGTGTTAATTATGCTAAGAGGAAAGGAGCTGGAGTGTTAAATTACTTCACAATGCAGTGGCTCATCCACTAAAAACAAGAGGCATTTTAAAGGTTTGAAATGTAATCACAAGGGTACAAAGAGAATTTAAATACCAGTGGCCTTGATCGTGTCCTGAGGTGAATCTGCAAAGAAGAAGAGCAATTTTATACAATGGGGAGGTGCTTGTCAGTGTTGGCCATAAAGCATTTCCTGTTGAGCTTTAAAATAATTTTTATTGGTTGTACTAACGAAGCAACTGAACTTTTGATTATGTAGTGCAATCAAAACTCTATGTTTAAAAAAAAGGAGCCGATACTACATTCCCATCTGAACAATAACATGCAGTAAATCAGCACCTAATCACCAATTTGCTTGCTTTCACTCTGAGGCAAGTTGTTTTATTTTGAAAGTTCACTAAATTATGAAGACCTTTTTTCTGAACACCGCATGTGGCAAGGAGGTTGCAAGTACCTCTAGCTTTGTCCCTGTGAGCTCTTCAGGAAGATGATCAGGAAAAAAACAAACTTGCGTTCATAGCCGCAAGCTAATCAGTTGTGAGTGGATTGCTTATTGTCGTTACTCTGGATAGACAAAAAAGGATCAAAATCACTGCAGCAGGACTGGAGAGAGATCATCTTTTTTTTTAATGCATTCTTCTTCTTTGTTAAAAACCAAACTATTTTTTCTAAGCTTGCTTGGAAAAACTAACAGACTATAGAATTCCACAGTAGTAATCTGTTATGTGGTTTCTTTCATGTTCATTTGTTTGGAGTCCAAACATGTTTGGATCTGTAATACAATATTGTTTCTATGGAGCAGCATAGAACCTAATTAATCACTGCAGAAAAGAACCATGTTCTATTTATAGTGCCCTGTAATTAGTCTATCTGCATGCATAGAATTAAATTAGGGATACTTACATTGGGTGTTTAGTGATTAAAAATGATTTATTGGGATTATTTAAATAATAAAAATTAAAACAGTAACTAATTTAAATCCTAAGAACATTGAAAGATACCCCAAAGACTAAACATAATTTCACAACTAAGAAAAAGGGGGAAAAGTTTAAATGTGACGTGCAGTCCCAACACACACTGTCAGTTTTAATTAGATTTTAACTGGACTAGTTATTGTTGTGTCCAACAGAGCTACCAGCTCAAAGCATAAAAATCACTCATCAAAGTCACTATGCCATGTGTCTGTTTTATAGTACTGTTGTGCCCTTAAATTGCCAACATAGGCCAGTATACAACATCACTGGGAGCTCCAATGTTGCAATAGTTGTTTGGGAGTGACTGCACAGTGTTGCCTTATTTATTTGTGGATATAGTCTCTCTGTTGTGATTTTCTCCATCTTTGAGGTTTAACTGTTCCGCTCCAAAATTCAAGCCCTCCTCCTTAGCCTTAATAGGACCAGTGGTGTAGCAGATGGAGCTTTACAACGTGTGTGGAAAATGAATAGTCCTGAGGTGCATGAGCGTTGCATGATGCTTTTATAAGTTAACAAATATTTAATGTGTCCTTCTGAGGAGAGAAAATGCATGAATAATGCATGCACCCAAACTACTGTGTTATGCTAGCTAGATACAGTAGTTAAAGTGCAACTACACTCAGTGGTTACATTGTCAACCCTTTTCCCCTTAGATGTGTGATGAATACATCAGTTTGGTTTGTGTAAAAATAGATGAGTGCGTTAACTAGCTAATCAACAATATGCTGACTAATATAAGTGAAGCAAACATGAGCCACAAACTATGTGTGTGTGTGTGTTTGTGTGTATGTCCTGTATATGTGTGTGTGTGTGTGTGTATATGTGTGTGTGTCTATATATATATATATATAGACATAATATAAAGTGTAAAAACCAAATCTAGATAGGCCAAGATGTTAAGTTCACTTAAAGTGCAGTAACAAAGGTACTTCAATTATCATGCTACTTCAATTGCTACTACTATTACTGTATAGCCTTATACTCCACGTAGTGTAATGTATAATATAATATTTTTTCATAATCCAACAATAACAAGTCTGATGTTTTTGACTATGCCCCTTTGGCTAATGCTCATGAAAGCTGTAGTGCCTGTAGCTGAATGTTACCATCCTATCTGGTAAATTTCCCTCATTATCCTATACAATACTGATTTAAAGGAAAATATGTTGTATAGAACAAAAACAAATATGAGTTCTTCCTTGTGAAAATTGAGAGGTCCACATTTTTTATGGATTGTAACTGTTATTTGATAATAATGATAATGTGACTGTATTGATTTTACTGTAATATTGGTGGAGAGTGATTTCAGGTATTGCCCTGCTATACCTCGCCATTCTTCTGCTTTGGTGGACATCGATTTCCACTGGATTTTGCCCGAATCCTGAACTCACCATATGAGGCGGGGACCAGGACATAGTCATAAAAACTTTTTAAAAAGATCCTAAAAGGAAACATGGATATGTGAAATTCACCATGATTATCTCTACGTATGATACCTTCCTCTATGATTCTAGTTGTGGAAGTAGTAGTCTGACCCCATATTCTCTCATTTTACTCAGTGCTTTGTGTATGTCAGGTGCACCTACTTCAGTATCCCAGCAGAAAAGACACAGATGCTGCATTGGAATGAAGACCTCTATTTGACATTGATGCACCTTTGTGGTATTATATGCAAATTGACCAGGATGAATGCGGAGGCTGTTTGATGTGCAAATTATGATTTTGGGGCACTGCAAATGTGCACACCACTGCTTTTCTGTTAATTGCCTTCCCTGTGGAGTCAAGAAACTTTATTAGAGAAGGAATGAAGAGAGGGGGTTTCAGCATTCATGGTTTAAACCAGTGGAGGACGCAGTGTGTTCAACAACACTGAATAAAATCATAGGCTATGATTTTAGAGAGTGTTCTACATTTTTATTCCAAGCTATGCCTAAGTCTTGCAGTGACAGAGGGATTGGCTTTCCAACAGAAACAGAAGTGCAAATTGCAACTCTACAGTCCTTTTTTGAAAGAAGGCGTCAACAGTCACAGTGAATATAGCCAGGGTTAAAAGAAATGCAACACGTCTTTGGTAGTAATCTTCATTGCACTGCTCCGTGCTGCTCTCTGTATCATGATCAGATACAGGCTAACTCACTTTTATTGATTTTCTCTGTGCCCGCACTAAAAACTGTAATAACTGGATGTTATTACAATCTTTGGCCTTATCAAGTATCACCATGTATCAAGTATCACCATGGCCTAGTATCTTAAACTACACAGAAAGTTGAATGTAGCTACATATATCAGTGTAAGCTGCTGCCTCGTATTGGCTGGCAGTATCACTCTGCATTCTTTTATTAGTTATTTCATAACTGCAACATAGCATCTTATCAGTGACCAGGTCAGCTGGGTGAAAATGGATGACCTTGTCAAATGTATATTCGCTTCGACTTTGTGAAGGACCCTTGATCAGCTTCAGACGGTGTGTAATCAATATTATAATTTATATCACTTGCATTAGCCATTGCCAGTTGTAGTCAACCAGCTGTCAAACACATTGTATTGCAAAAGAGGCCGACACATCCGACACTGGATGAGCATAAAGTCATGGAGCAAAACTTTATTAATTAAGAAAGTTAACTCTTAGGGGATTATTTTTCCTTGCGTTGTATAAAAACACTTCAGGTTCAGTGATCTTGGAGCTCAGTGCAGCTTAAAGCAGTTCTATGTCAGAGACATATCAACAGTTTCTTGGACATAATGACTTATTTTAGTCTTACATGACATGTACAGAGACTTGGCATGCATATGCCTCTCTGAGTCGAGTATAATCAGGAGACCCAGCGTTAAAGTTATTAGTTACACATTTTCTTTTTTCTGCTGTAGCATGTCAAAATGTCAGCAGTGAAAAATGCTTATTGAATTTTGAGGGCGCACAGGTGGGTTTTAATCAAGTTTTAGAGGCATGGATGATCAAGGAAGTTAATCTTAAAACATTGTACTCATGATATTAAATTTGCCAGCATAAAGCATGGATTAATATGGATGGATTAATACAATTCTTCAAATACAGGGTCTACAAGAAATTAATTACTTTATAAAGGATTAGGCTGGCATTATTCTATACTTTTGGTATTGCTAGTCCATCTCTCAATACTTTTACCTCCTCTATCCTGGTAATGGCACTTAGCCCCAAGCTCATTCATTCATACTGAAGAAAAAAAGTCTTGAAATGCCATACATACCCTTTTTACACAAAGTTATTTTGACTAATTAGACATCGTTTGATGACTGTGTGGGCATGTTCCAACTGAGCATGATTGATATCTCCCAGAACCTCCAATTAACTTTGTTGCACCTGCTAAGGCGGGGCAGTTCTATGTCGTACATGTTCCGCCCTCTAACGGGCTTCGCTATTTGTTAATCCCCTCGAGGCTCCGCCTCGATACCTGAGTCAAGTTCAATGTACTCACCCTCCAATCAGGGGGTAGTATCCTCCCCAATATAACCCCAGTCTGTGCGTTGCTCGTGTCCCCTTTTTCACTCAGCAACCTGTTGTCTTAAGTTCTACAGCAAGATGTGTGTCACCATCGGGTGTCACTGATGTATTCACTTAGAACAACGGAAAAGGAAAAAAACTTAATGGCTAGCAAACCTTGTTTCGCCTGTGCTTCTCCCATGTTGGAAGAAGATCCTCATGCGACTTGCTTCATGTCTGGGGCAATGTCAGCAGAGGGGGGCCGATTTGTGCTGGGCCGGTCTCGCTTCCTGGAGATTGCCCACTCCCTCCGTACCGTCCCGGCGCCAGTAACGGGGGACCATCAGGTTCGAATTCGTGGGGGTGGCTGCCCGCCCAGATGGCGTCTCTCCTTCCGCCCAGCCGCCGGTCTGCGGTCAAGGCCAACTGAAACTTTCCGGACCGGATGACGGCCGGATATCTCGGCCGTTGTTATGCCGGCGCGGCACACTGTGACATTGCTGTGTTGGCTGGTCCTCTCGACCGGCTCACCTAAGTATGCGTTGAGCTGTCAACTGAGGGAGGTGCCGGAGCTCCATACGGCGGCGGCGTCCGTCCTGCGGAGGTCACAGGTGCTAGCCATTGACGACGGGTGGATGATGTGTGCGGCACGGTGAGTTACAGGCAACTCTGGCGGGGCCTGTCCCTCTTGAAGCTGTATGGCGGAACAGCGGCCGCTGGCGACGGCCGACCGGGCCACGAGCTTCGTTCCCGTGGCGAGGAGGGACCGTGGTCCTTGTGGTGAGTCCACTGGCGTCATGCCCACAACTGTATTATGCTGAGATAACTTGAGTGTTATTGGCGCTAGCCCGGGGCTGGCGATAAGTAGCAGTCTGGCTATTGCTATGTTTGTATTGCACTAGCTTGCTAATCGCCGCTGATCTCCCCAACTTCCGGTGTCGTGCCAAAAAGTGATGGCCGTCCGCGGGAGTAATATTGTTACCTGGTAAAATACCTTTAAAATGCCATTATAATCAGTTAAAAGCAGATTTCTACCTGCCAAAAAGTGATTACAGCTCTTGGGGGTTAGGGTTCTTTAGAGCTGACTAGGTCTTTGATTTCTGAAATTCCAAACCAAATATCTGTTAAAACTTGTGATTGTTTTAAGCTTTACAGGATTTTTGTGTAATTATTTTGTGTTCATAATCAGTTTTTGGCAGACAATCACTTTTTGGCACGACACCGGCCTCGGCAGTATCTAGTTTGGGAGAGGTGTTGTTCATTGTGTGGTCTTTTACTGGCGACACCATATCTGCTCGGGCTGGTGAAATGGTGTCGGCAGATATATTGGTGTGTAATCTTTGGGAGTGATGAGCGGTCCCTAGTTACAACAACATAGGCCCGATGAAATGGCTAGCGCGGAAATCAGTGTTATTGCCGCCATTTTGGCTCCAACCCAGCCATCTTGGATGATGACATCTGAGGTGAGTGCCGTGTTGACACGCACTACCCAGACGCAAGAGGGCGGTCATGATGCTGTTTCAGTGGACAGCAGAGATGACCTTCTGTATGTGAGTATGTTATCTTTTGGGGAACAAGAGGCTTGTGTACCTATTTTGATGTTGTACTAGCATCTTTGGTGATGACTCCACCAAGAGCAGGGACGTGGGAAGGAGGTGTTCGTTGTGAGCGTTACCAGCGTCTCGGCCTTCTCGATCAGGGCCCCCGCCAGCTCGAGGCAGGAGGACCGGGTGAGGGGTGACCCGATTTACGTTCTTCGACCAATCCTGTTGCCAGGCTGCCCACGGACCAATACCTGACATGGGTGTGTCCTCGGTGCTTAGTTCACCGGGAGACAGGGCGTGCGAAGCCGCTAATTTGCTATTAGCGTTAGCTGTGGTACAGCGCTTTCGGTCAGGGCCCCCCGCCAGCCCCTCTCCGAGGCAGGAGGGCAGGGTTGGGTGGGCCCGATCTTAGTCTTCTGGCCGATCCTGTTTCCAGGCTGCTTTTAGACCGATACCTGATGTGGGTGCGTCTTTGCGGGCCCCTGTCTGCCTCGATGGACAGGATGCTGTGGCGGGGCTACGCGCCACAGACCCCCGGAGTTTGGCGACGTGCTGTCATCTTCACTTGCCGACCCGGCAGACAGGGCGATGCTAGGTGCAGCGGTTGCTGACCTCCTCCGGAAGGGAGCAGTTTCTCCATTGCCCGAGGCAGGTGCATGAGCAGGGTTTTTTGCTCCCCGTATCTCCTTGTTTCCAAGAAGTCAGGGGCAGTGAGACCGATTTAGGACCTGCGCAGGCTGAACGAAGTCATCACACGCAGAACCTTCACATGTTGACGATCAAGCAGCTGCTGGACTGTGTTCGGCCGGGTGATTGGATGACCTCCATTGATCTGGCCGATGCGTGTTTTCATGTCCCGTTTATGCAGCGCCATAGAAGGTTCTTGCGCTTTGCCATAGGCGAACAGTGTTTCCAGTACAATCGGCTCCCGTTTGGCTACTCCCAATCACCACGCACGTTCTCCAAGGGGGTGGAGACGGCCTTGGCACCGCTCAGGCAGTGAGGATTTTGACCTACATCGACAACTGGCTAATCCTTGCAGTCTCCAGACAGGAAGCGGCCTGTATGGCTGGCCCGGCAGGTGCGCCGCTGGCCTCCGCAGGCAGCATCGGGTCTCTGTTGGGCATGATGTCAGCAGCTCACCCTGTGGTGCGCCTTGGGCTGCTGCACATGAGGAACCTACAGCGCTGAATCGGCCAGCCCCGGCTGCATCCTCAGCGCGACAGGTACCGCGGCCTTCATGTGATGGGATGTTCTGGGACTCCGCCTTGCGTCTGCAGTGTTCACCATGTTCAGGTCTTCACCGATGTCTCCCTGACAGATTGGCTTTGGACCAAGCTTTTGACGAGCTCCCCGCCTCTCATCAACTTTCTGGAGCTGATGGGGGTGCAACGGGTGCTGCATCACTTCGCTCCACAGCTCAGGGGGCAACACGTTATGGTACTTTCAGACAACCACCGTCGTGGCTTACCTGAACAAACACGAGGGGGGTGTGCTCGCCAGCTCTTTGCAGGCTGGCGGCGTCCATTTTGATCTGGGCGGATCGGTTCCTGTGTTCATTGAGGGCCCGTTATGTTTCATGGTCTCTCAATGTAGGGGCAGACCAGAGATCTCTGGGAGGAGTGGGGCCTCGCCCCGGACATACCAGCACTGCTTTGATGACGCTTCGGTCAGCCAGTGGCAGATCTCTTTGCCAGCAGGGACAACGCACTGTGTCCATTGCGGTTCTCCCTGAGACCGACGGATGATCCACCGTTTGGAGTGGATGCCCTGGCTCATCCCCTTTGACCTCCAGGCCTGTTGTATGATTTTCCTCCTTTGCAGCTGATGATGCTGTTGCTGCTGTTGCTGCACTGGGTCAGGGCGCAGCACTTATTTGTGTTGTCTTTTTGTGGACTTCTGTGTCCGCCGTTTGAACCGTTGGCGGAGGCAGGCTTGGAGGCTTTGTCTATCAAGTCTGCACTCTTGTTGGCATTGGCGTCAGCCAAGAGGGCTGGGGACTTGGTTGCCTTTTCGGTGCACCCATCATGTTTTTCCGTGGGGCATGTCAGGATGGCGCTGGAGCTGTGCCCAAACCTGTCCTTCTGTCCTAAGGTCATCACCGCTTCTTTTCAGTCTAGGGTGGTGTGCGCATGCGCTTGTAAGTGCGTGCAGCCCGATACGGTTGCTCCGCTTGTCTTACTTGCTCTTTTAAATCTTTTTGTTATTTAACTTTGTACTTATGGGTTTTTTGTTTGGTGTTAACTTGTTGGAGTCCTGCCCTCCACAAATGTGCTGGGGGAAAGGTTTTTGGTGTTTTTGTTCGCTCTGGAGGTGCTTTCACTTGCAGTCAGCTGAGCGCAACAAAAACTTCATGGCCGCTTTTGTTTACACTCGGGATCAGCTGATTGAACTTAAGCCGGCCATGGTGACCAGATCTGCGGACATCCCTCAGGAGATCTGGAGAGAAATACACTGAGGCTGCAGGGGAAAGGAAAATCAGCGAAGGAGAGAGTCCAGAAGGAGACACCGGAC
>JAVQJL010000449.1:0-16591 GCA_036024295.1 Nannoperca obscura
GGGTCTCTACCGCCCCGCCCCCCCCCCCCCCCCCACACACACACACACACACGTCCACATGTCCCTCTCCCCTGGCAGTTCACTGCTATCAGGCCAAATACCACAAGCTATTAATCCACAGAACCATACAATATCGTGAGTGCGTACATTTTTCGCATGGCTTGGCCCAATAGGAGTCAAGCCACAGAAACCTTGGCAGTGTTTGGGACTAAGGACTGTTCAGGACACTCGGCATATGACAACCAGCAGGACACGAAGCTTGGCCTGACAGACTGCAAAAATGCTTGTGGACCATGTGGACAATGTGGAGAAGCATATAGAAACTAACTAACTATCTGTTAATTATGACTTAGAAGAGCAAGCATAGAGGTATGCATACAGCAGTGATTAATTAATGTATTGGTTGATTTGTGACTTTATCAGCTCAGCCTTTAGGATCCAGAGTCTTTGGAATTGGAATTCTGTTAATTCCAATTACGTAGTCATATCTGTATACAGAATATGGAGGAGAAGATTTATCATTGAAGGCAGATGTAAATGTTATGTAATTCATGTCTATCCAGTGACAACCATGTATGTCCACGTTTGATGATTTAAAATTTTCAGAGAAGGTTGTTCCATCATGATTTGAAGAAGGGGGAGTCCCATGGGGAGCAGTTTCTGCAAATATAAGTTTAGTTCCTCATTCTCTTCAAGTGATGGCAGTACAAACACTATTACAGACAAACAGCATTCATTACACAACCAAATATTTGTTTGGCTTGAAGGATATTTCCATTATCTTTAAACTTGGGCCCTATTTTTACATATTTAGGGGTCTAAAAGTCTAATAGGTACCACCAAAAGGTTTGGAATTAGTCCAGTACATTGCCTCAGCAGGCAGCCATGAACAGGCTGCAATGACTGCTACGTAATCCTTGTGGGCTATTGCGCCTGTCAAAGTCCGTCCACTAAAAGTGCTTGTTTTTGCCACTGACTCTGAATGTTATTTAAAGTATCTTACAACATTATGGAAAGGATCCCTACAGAGACAGACCGTTTTATAAAAGAGTAAGATCCTTTATGTTTAACCATAAACATTGTCGTCTTCTTGCAACAACTCACCTCTTGCAAGATTTCAAAGCAAGACTTTTTCTTGAGTGAGACAACAAAAAGGACCATAAATCTTACTCTCATGTAACTGCAATCACATGATCAGCACTCAGCAATCACTGCTCTGATGCACCCAGACCCTCCCTACCTAACCCACAAGGGCACCACAAACACCTCTGGATGAATGCAGGTGTGCATGGCACAGATACACACACCTGCAGAGACGGTTTGCAGCAAAAGTGTTCTGATTAATGATACAGATCCAAATGGCGCAACACAGTTTAATGGACCTACAGCAGCTCAGCCTGTAGTAGACATAATTGATGAGCCTCTTCGTTTGTTTTTCATGGAAAGTTGGTGTCTATGTCTGCATATGTCATGTATGCGTGTGTGTGGGTGCACAGTGCACACACATCACTCTTAATCATCCTCTAAGTGTTTGTTGATGATGATCTAAATCATGCCAAGGAGTGGACAGTCATTTTATGCCAAGGTGACATATTGAAGAGGGCGGCCATTTTGGATGCCTGTCAAGAAGGTGCAGTGAAGGTCAGCTGTTGCTCTTTGCCCTTGCCAGAGAACTAAACATTGTTCTCATTGAGCAGAGCAGCCCAGCATGTTGTATGAGAGAGCCAAGTGGAAAATTAGTGGTTATCTAAGGATGAAAGCCGTCACAAAGGTTATTTTAGGCAACAGTGGTTCCTTTATATAATCAGCTACAACTACAACTTGTGTATTAAATGGGCATGAAGAAAGGGTCTCAATACCCCATGGCACAAAATTCGTTTTCATTTTATATACTTTGTCGTGAGGGTAAAATAATAGAAAAAACATAATTTGTAGTTCAAGGAGTATTTCAACCATTATAGACCAGTGAACAATATTGCAGCAAGAAAAGATTTTCATGCTTTTGAACATATCTTCACTCCTCTTTACTAGGCCAGTCATTCAACCAGTCTCAGTTTCAAGTTCAAGCTAGGCAAACTAGCCTGCTACTATTCAGGCATGCTAGTGCTTTAAAGATCATGAATGCTATGATACTGAATGAAAACATTTAATTTATACATATATTTTCTGGTTATTTTTGACTTGAGATCTGTATTTGTCATAGAGTAGAAGAAGTTATTCCAGGCATCATAGTTCTGAAAGTAAAAGTCCAGTTCATTTTCGGTCGGCACAGCAAAGTTGCATAGTGTAGGTGCAAAAATTCAGTCCAAACAGATGACTCATTTATTCACAGCACAGTCACTGCAGAGGTAGAGAGGGAGCCCATCTGTGTTGTGCATGTGTGCAACTAATGTGCTGCTCTGCGTTTCTCTAAACACCGTTGTGTTTTTGAATGAATGTGTTCATGTTTGAGTTTTTATGTATGTTAACGTGTACATGTACATGTGAATCTGTTCTTTTTATTGCAAGTTTTTGCTAAAACTTTTTAACAAGTGTGGCTATGTACTTGCATGTATACATCATTTTTGGTGGACAGGCATATGTTTATAAGTGTATGGTTCATCATCATGAACACAGCAATAAGTTAATTTCTGCAGCTTGGTTTCACAAACAGCCCCCATTACATCTGCAGGGGATGTTAAGGTTGTTGAGCAACAACAGTGACTCAGTGATTTCTTGGCCATGTGCTTAAAAACTCACTTCACGACCCAACTAGTGTGGGAGAAAATAAACTCTGCAGTTTCTACCACTCCTGCAGTGGTCATTGATAACGTCACGCCTCTTTGTGTGTGTGTGTCACAGCAGCAGGTGGCGTCTTCTTGCATGAGGATCCTCCCGGCAGCTCAGCAGACCACAACACATCACTGATTCCTTCTGCCCTTAGCTCAGACAGCCCTGCCACTGCCAATATGTGTGTGTGTGTGTGTGTGTGTCCGTCAAGTGTACAACTGTTGACCCCTGCAGAAAGTTCTGGATGCTGCTGGGTTGACTGACCTGCTGTCCCGGCCAATTTTTCTGTCTGCCCTCCAAATGCAAAACTATATACTAATTCAAACTATCTCAGTGGAAAAATTACTGAATTAAACATTCTTAAAACATGCTGGCATACATCCTAAATTTAAGGTGTTCCTTAAAAAAAGCAGCAAATTTGAAGATTGTGGCTCAACATCGACTAATGAGATATCAGTAAAAGAAAAAAAAAAAAAGGTTTCAAAAAGGGTTCCAAAGTTGCAATCTGATTGATGTCCATCAATGCTTTTCTTAAAGTTAAGTACATTCATTTTGTCCACTATCTTCCATAGTAGTTTATTGGAGTAGCCTTTGTATGTACAGTATTATGAAATTGGTACACAGTGTAAGTTTATTCATGCACCAGAGGATGAAACAACAACATTCTGACCTCTCATGTATAATAGGACATAGACAGAATCTTGCAGTTTATCTGATTACTCAGACAGGATACTTTCAGTACAATACTTGCATTTTTTTTTCAGAAAACAAATGATCTGCACATCCAAGAATCTATTCTACAGTAGAAGGGAATGACGTTGGTTTCCTAAGTGCCACTGATCTACATTCGCAGCATGCCAAAAGAGCATGCAGCATTAAATAGGGCCTCATCCATTATTTGTCAGAGGTACTGACTCATACAGTATACCTGCATAAAACCTTGGCAGCACTGCCTGGAGGTCCATTCGCTTTTCCTGTACATTAGCTGCTACTGTGTTCTACAAGTCACACAACTAATGGAAGACCATTCATGTTTGATTTTTCTTCTCGTTAAATATCAAATAGTTTTCAGTGAAACGTTGAATGGTTTGTGCAGGAATATGGAACACAAGAAATTTACTTGGGAATTAATTAGTAAAGAAACAATAAACAAATAATGTTAAAGAATAACTCATTCTTATTAATAAATATACATAGTTAGACAAGCAGACTACTTTGTAATTAGGTCTATAATACTTACTGTAGTTGTGCATGGACACAACTTTTGTTTGTTGTACAATGCAAAACCCTCACTTTTCTTAATTTTCTGTTATTCCTGGAATCTGTTGTTCTCAGATCAGAGCAATACAACTGGTTAAATAATCATTTTCATAGGAATAAATAAACTGTGACCCTAATGAACCCTTGCACTTTTAAGTATACTGCTTCTCCACTTAATCCCACCCTCCCAGCTGGCTGGATGTGGCTGGAAGGATTCCAGCTGGTGTTGTTATAGATTCTTGGCATTGATCTCACAAATATATGTGCTGTCAGTGTTCTGCCAACAAACTCGTAGGATACAATACCATTTCCTGTCCACGATATTTGAGTTTTAAAAGGCCTCAGTTTTACATGATAGTGTAAAAAATAAGTTTCTAACTAACATTCTAACATTTAGAGCTGTGACATTTTATATTACATTGGAAAATGGTTATTTGAGAGCCATTGGATATTAAAATAAAAACACATGGGAGAGCCCTGAGTCAACTGCAAATGTCAGGGAACAGGCCAAATGAGAGCAGCAACAGTCCTGCAGCAATGACACTCAACACCGAATGCATATACAGCCACACACATGCTCACACAAACACAAGCGAGAGGGTGCTCCATGACACTAATGTGTGCTATCCAGTCATCCCTCTCACCATAGTGTATAGTTAAGTGTCATGCAGCCTCAGCGTACGCTATTAACTACTTTCTAGGTCAGAGCGTGAATCAGTAATAAGCATCAGTGGCTCTCATGCAACACAGCGAATCCCTGTTCCCCGGCGATGCAGGTAAAGTGTTTTCATTCCCTGGACTCCCAATCAAAATCAGAAAAAAAAAATGTCTTCGAAAAAATGTCTTTGTAGACGTAAATATCCCAGACAAGCAAAATAAATAATGAATTTGTGTGTTTAGGTTTAGAGAGGCTCAAGGCATTTGCAAGAATAACTGCAAGGGTTTGCAATGTGGTTTTAGTGTGTGTCAGATGATATCACTGACCAGTTCACACAAGGTGAAGTGTTATCTGTATAACCAAGGTGTCAGGAAAAACTAAAAAACAACATTAAACAGAAGCTCTATATTATCGAGGCATTAGTGATGATGAACGCAAAATTGAATTCGGATTACATCGGACTACATTGGTTGATATAATTGTGATTATAATGAATGCATATGATCTTTTTATCAGTGGTTCTTAATTTTACAAAGTCTTCAGCACCTATCAGTTTATTGTTTTGGTATTACGGCCTGCAGCGTAACGGTTACAGTTTTAGTCCCAGTGTTTTCACATTTCAAACAGAAGCAGACAATAGTTTTCAGTAAAAAAGGTTGATAAACCTAGTGCATGCTACCTGCCAATCAGGAAATGACAGACAGTTAGCAACTAGTTAACTAGTAATCATAATGGTGCTGTGCATAATTTAGTTGCTAAAGACCCAGATATTTCTCTCAGGAGTTGGTGGAGACCAAAATAGAGCTAAAAGGAGAGAGAATGTTGAACCTACTTTCATGGTCCTTAAAGTAGGTCATAAACACGACTCCAAATGAAGGCTAAATGTTGCTTCTTATTAGGTGGGAGTATAGGCCACCGTTAGCTAACATGCTACCTTTAAGATGATACTATTGCACTTTTATATTAACAGCTTGTTTACGTGGTCCCAAGTAGCCAATAAACGTACATTTTTTAAGCCAGGATCAGAGACAGAATTACCCTATCTAACATACATGTGGCATTGTAAACAAGTGCTCCATGACACTTCAGGCGCCATGGTTATTGACGTTACTGATACAGAAAATCTGGCTCTAGGTGTTCCTGCGTCATCAGCTTTTCATGATCGCATGATTAAGGGTTCAACATGCAGTCTGACATGTCTTTCAGCCAAGGCACAGTGATCTCCTATTTTGACATAGTGACTATCTCTGAAGACATAAATGTTTTTTCGTCTGACCCCACCATTAGTTTACACTGAGGAATAAGCCTAGTAGTTATTACAGAGTGGGTTGGAGGAAATGTCCTTTGCATGGACAGCGTGAAAACATACTGTAACCTAAAGGCATCTTATTAACTAAATATCCCATGTAAAATGTAAAATGTAAATGTAGCTGAAAAGTGCATTCAGCTATTTAAGGTGGCTATTTTGATATATCCTGTCCTGTCCTTGCAACTGTTTCCATGTGGAGAATATGTCAGGGACTTTTCATGTTGAAAATGAAAAGAATTTGATTGACAGGCACGTCGGCCACATGGGGATATCCCTCTGCAGTAGTTGTACCCCACCGCAGGCTGTTGCAGGGTAGAAAACCCCCACAGATTGGAGAATGTCAATCAATTGCCATTATTATATAAGGGAGAAATAAAGTTCAGCACTGCCAGGCTTGGTGTAAAAGTCTGCAGCCAAGAGGACCTTAACTTAAGGACTTTGGGCTAGGTTTGAATTCATTTGAGAGCTAATTAAATTACAGTGATGCTGTGATTTTGTCTTGCTTTATCACAGACGTCAAAAAAGATGGTCTGGTTGGTTTAGATTTGAAGTACTTTTGCAAACTTTCTTTTGTAATTGTATTCTTGTTACATCCAGCCAGATTTGACAGATTTATGTCTTATATTACCGGCCATGCCATGAGACTCCGATTGTCATAGAGTATTTAGCACACTGACTGCGTTCATGACTCTCATAGCTGCTGAAAAAGAGCATGTGTTCTGCAAACGGTCCCAGAACCAACCCGGGTTAAAAGAAAACCCTTTCACCTTTTTAAATGATGAGAACAGTCCTGACTGCTGAAGCCTCAGGGTGCTACATAAGTTACTAAACTACATCTATTGGACATGACTGCTTGTGAAGACAATGGTCTGTAACTTGAGTTCCACAAATTCCCAGCAGGTTGGTCGCCATCACTTCACCATGATTATAACACAAACGACACTCTCAGTGTGACACAGAGACCTTCAGGGTGAGTTGCTGGACCATGATGATAAGTAAAATATCAATACATCAATCATCTTCAGACTGACTTTCTTTTTTTAAATTGGCCCCTTCAGTAGAGCCAGGTGGTGGATACGGGATTGTAAAGAAAAGGAGTCTGAAGTATTGGCTCTTTACTTTTTGACGGTGATTTGAAAGTGTTACAAAAGCATGATTTTAGGGCCAGGCATCACAAACATGCAGTTAGTTCTGAGAAGGATTGGGCTGATTGAACAGGCAAAATGAGCTTCCAGTATGAATACATCATTTTGTGAGATTTGTGGTCGAACATCTGTGAGAACTGATATAGGGAAAGAAAGGAGATGTAGACAGTAAAAGCCAGCTTGCATTCATTCCACTCAATAAAGATGTGTCTCCAGCTAAGCCTTCAAACTTCAAACGTCAAAATCTAAAATAAACCCATGTTCAACAGGCACTGTACAGTAGTTGCTAATTGATGTATTGGCAGGCCAAAATTAAAATATAAGTTTAAAATATATTTGTTTGGTTGGCTTTTATGTTTCTGTTTATTGTTTATAATGAATCCTGCCAAACTATAGTATAACTACATTTCACGGATTGTTGGCAAATATTTTCTCATGTGATGTGATAATGTTAAAAAATCATATTAGTTGTTTCATATAACCAATATCAATATAAAAATCCTCAAAACTCTAGTATTGGCTGGAGTAACAGACATTTTGAAGTTATCCTCCTTAACACCTATAGCTATTACTTCTATGTTGTTATAGAATGGCTTTATGTGATGATGTTTATTTGAAAGGCTGGTTAATTCCATCTCCAGCTCCTCCTGTCCAGGTGTTGGTGTGTCTTTGAGCAGAGAAACCAAAATTGCTCCCCATGCTTGTAGGTGTGTGGTGAACTTGCAACGAAAAGGAATACTATAGGAGCTGTGCTACAGCTATTCTTAAAAAATCTCTCTGTTTTACATAGCTAGTTACAAATAGTGACAGGAACAAAGGACAACAAAGGAAATATTAGGAATTCCCAGTAAAACTCTGTAAAATTGCTTATATTGTAACTATAAAATAGGCACAGTAAATGCAGTGGTTTCTAATCTTCCAACTCTCTCTTCATAGCATTCAACCTTTGTGCTCATGCTCAGGCAAACACTGGCCATTAAAAATAGTAACCTATGTCTGTTTCTTTCCACTGAGGACATCTGTGATCATAGGCGACATGTTGAATCAGTTTCTGAGCCAGAGATGTCAGCCGAGCTGGGTCAGGTCCATCATCTCATCAGCTTTCCAGGCCAGTGCAGAGATAATAGAAATTCGAATCATAAACAAGAAACTTGAAGAATGCTTACTGTATTTAAGTATCTCCATCTACATTAACTGAATAATTAGTTATATATATATAATAATCAGTTTTTCAAAAGAAATAACCATTAGATTCCCCATTACTCTCTACAGTCTGCCTCCTTAAAACCTTTTCATATGATAACAGTGCTCCTAAATTTCATAAAAAATATCTTACGTGAGAAAGACTAAAAACATGGCGCATGGAAGTGTATTTTCTTCAGATGAACACAAGAATGAGGTCCTCTTTTCTATACTAATGCTTGGTAGGGTTTTAAAAGATTTATGTTTGTTTCCTGTCCTAACAGATATCTCAGAGGTGTAATCCCTTTCCCTGTTGGATGATAATGAATCTTGTCTCATGCTAATACATTTCCACCTAACAGCATTACCATATTACAAACTTTATAACCACATTCCCATTGACTGGCCTATTATAAAATGATAGATATATTTTACATATATGGTTGGCTCTGCTGTTAGCTGATTCAGAAAAAAACACAAGAATTACCAGCTGTGATTGTACGGAATTGAAATGTTAATAATATAAAAATCGCACAAAATTATACATTTCAGTCAGGAAAATGCAAAGTCTTCAACTCATATCCAAGGTATGAGTTTATAATAAAAAACACTGTGCTGTGGTGTGCAGCGGAGGTGTCTAAAAAGGGCTGATATCATTACTGCACATCAATTTATCAGGATTACATGGCTTCCCTTCTTGGCTCATTTCTTTGAATTGGGTTAAAATAGGTTGATATCCGCCACAAAACATTATTATTACATGCCACGTCAGCTGAAAGCCAGTTAAGTGTGAAGAAACTCATTTAAATTTTTCACAAAGACTGCTCACCCATGCACAAAGGTTTTATATGAAATCCAGCAGGAAGCACGTGTGTTACATAGAAGGTACATGTCATGTTATATAAGTTTGTGGTTAAATGGTCAGCTCTTGTAAGGTGTGCCATGTGTGTTGGTGGCCTGTTTGAAACGAGCACAGAAAAGCCATTTTGTGGGATTGTGGGAAAAATTAAGCAATATTTGAAAACACTAATGATTCTGTTCTCTAAGTACAGGGCTGAAGGGCATTAATAACATGCTGTAATATCACAGTCACACTGATGGGACTACTGCTGTATAAAAAGCCCATTTCAGCTTCACATGGCCACATTTCGGTTGTTTAAATCAAAGCTTAACATAAAAAGAAAAATGATGACATTCATACAAGTAACTCTCTGCTAGCTGTTCAAAGGCCGTATGTATGAATCTATCCCGCAGCTCTGTTAAAGACAGCATGAGGACAGAGGCCATGCCTGGAGCACATGAAGACACAGGCCATATCAGCCTCATTAGCAGAAAGTGGACAGAGCAAGATGAATAGAGGGGAGAGGGAAGGAGAGAGAAAAATGGAAGATGAAAAGGAAAAAGAGAGTGGGGGAGGGCATACCAAAGAGGGCATGTAAAAGCCAGGGATTTAGGTTTGGTTAGGTGCATACTTTGAGGGAGGGACTCAATACAGGACTCTATACAATTGGGTCTATTTGTCTCTCTTTGATTAAGTAAACAAATAACAGCCCATATACCCACCGCAGGTTGTAAGGTCACACAGGAATTATATATCTTCATATAGCCATATATCCTCCAGGGTTCTTCAGCTAATCCTAATTAATCCTTTAGGATAATTATGTTTTATCTCCTATGTGACCACACAACCAGAGCACAGGGAATTGCTTTGTACAGTATACTGCATATTACATTTTCACACTTCCACTATCAGTATTAGTCATGACACTTTACAGTGAAAGTTTCCATAACAGTGTCTCTTATAAGGACCACATTTGCATGCATGGATGACCTATTACACCCACTTTAGTTTACCATATGCACTGTATGTGTGTGTATTTGTGTGACTAAATGTTTATACTACTACTACTACTACTACAATGTCATGAAAACAATGTCATGAAAACAATGCATTTCCAGCATGTCAACTTCTCAGGAGCCAATAAACTGTAATATAAGATTTAAGTTTATCGAATGAGTTTTGAAAATTACATGTTGTAATATTGGATTGTGTAGAGCAACAGTAATGTGCATAGGCTGGTCATGACGATTATGCTGATGATGAGTTAGTAGTACAGAGAATTGTTATCTTTAACATTGTGTACTTCCTAGATTAATAAAGGCAAGAACAAGACAGTGTTTCCCAGCCTATCACTTTAAGTAGCCCGTTAATGACATCACCTGCCATGATCAAAATAAACTTTTACACTTGATGTTGATTTGATTTCTTGACCCTACAAACACCCCAAACATTTCAAATTCAAGCTCCGTCTGTTTATTCCATAGCTTTCTGTAATATTATTACAAGTCCAGATCAGTTCGAAAATCCAATCAGTCTCCTCTGTCTGTTGTCTAAATTTTGTGGAAATGCCATTCAAAAGGAAGCTGTGGCCTCCAGGTTAGATAAATTGTATCTCCAATTGTATTACTGTAATTGAATCGTAACTGAAACTGTAGGTCACATCACGGTTGAGGTGCCCTTGAACAAAACACTCAACCTCCACCCAGTGAAGCTGCTCAGTGCCACCACATCATTGACAGAGGCATGTGTGCTCAGTAAGCCTACCTATAAATAAAGGTTAAAACCACATGTCCTTATCAGATGGACTAACTGAGCTCACCTGTGCAGCAATAGCGATTTTGGTCAAAATATGAACCTACAAAGGCAGCAATACCTAACATGGCTGAAAATATGGTGTTTTAATTTAAAATAACATTCTAGACTCCTCAATTAATACGTTTTCATCCCAAAACACGACAGCTTCAACACTGCTGGTTTGCACAGAAAATGGAGCTGTAAGAAGTGAGTCACGAAGAGGAATTCAAATCTGAAATTGATTGACAGCAGTGTGACTTTCCTTTTTATTCAGTCCCTCAAATCCCTGACTTAGTGTGTGTCATCTGTGTGTGCATCCTGCACAAATGCTCTGCAGTATATCCGCTATTATAATACGGTGTTATTTTCTGTTGACACAGAAACTGTTGTTTTCTGTCTTCGAAGAGAATGTTTACATGTTTGCCCAGTAGATATGTGTAAAAGGCACAACTGCAGGCTGCTCTGTCTGAACTGTTGCAGTATGGTTCCCTCAGAGCTCCCTCAAGGTTCCCCTGCTGTGGTTTACAGCTGAGCGGGAGGTCTATTGCATCCCAATGATTACGACTCCCCCTGTGTGTGTGTGTGTGTGTGTATGTGTGCTTGGCTTCATTTATCAGTATGTTCGCATTTTTGTATGTTGATGGCAATTTTCAGTTTTTTCCGTGTGTTTGTGTCAGCATCATCTCTCTCTCTTCATCTTACTTGGTCACCCACAAACACACACACTTGCACTTTATCATCTAATGCCAGCTAAAGCCGACTACTAAGGTCCACCCCAGTCTTTCTTGTCTTTTTGTCACACACTTTCCCACTCTCTTTCTTTCTCTCTCGCCACACACAAGCAAACACTGAATCACACACACACAAACACACACACACACCCCAGTTTCCTCTGTGGCTGCCTGATTGAGGTTTTCTTGTCTACCCTTTAGATTGACAGTAATCTTTGAAGGAGGGATGGGGAAAGGGAGGGAGGAAGGAAAGAGATGGAAATTTAAAGTTGAAGATGGAAGAGCAAAGAGGGGATAGAGAGAGTGATGGAGTAAAAGCAGAGAGGATTAGGGAACTGTGCAGCAAGTGATGAGGAACTGAGAGGTGGCAAAGAGGGGTGGAATAAAGGTAGGAAGAAACGTGACTGAGTAGATAATGAAGGCTGAAGGAGGAGGGAGAGTTAGAGGGAGAAAGGATTCGTGACTAGAATGAATATAAGTATGGGAGGGAAGAGGGGAAGGAGACGAACTGTAAGGTCGCAGAGGACAGAAAACATCTCCCATTAAACAGAGATTACAGTTTGTGCTGGTCCACAGTGTAGTGCAACTTTACAACCTCTGCCGTCAGCCGCTGATGATATAACACCCAGTTTTAAAGATCAATTTGTCACTTTTCATCTCCTCCTACACCTCATTCTCCTCCTCCTCCTCCTCCTCTTCCACCGAGGGCAGAGATGCCAGAGGAGGAGGAAGAGGAAGGAGGGAGGAGCTGCAGTTGCAGCTTCATCGAGAGATAAAAATGAAAAAGTTGACTTCTATTTACAAGCAATTTTGATGATATCATACTTAATAAATCCTGCATGGTTTCCCGTTCTTGCATTAAGAGCCCTACACACTGATAAGCTATGGGCAGTGGTTGTAAAACTGAAGTGGTTCTTTGGGAGTCCAAATCAAGAAGAAGAAAGGCTCTGTGTCACTTCAATTTTAGTAAAAGAAACAGACAAGTATGTCTGCATGCTTTAAACCTTTATTTGCAAATCACATATTTTATATTTGTGCAGAATGTTTTCCAGGTCATTACCTGGACTCAATGACTGGAGTAAAATCCATTCAGGATAGCCTTCCAGTGGTATTGCATTGTAATAATATGATCATAATTTGTTATTGTTTCACAAAAATCTGCGGTATTAAGTAATGATTCCAAGCAAATTGTGATTAAACCCAACACATCTGAAAGGTTTTCTTTCACGCAGGCCTATATCACAGCAGAGAAACAGTTCCTATTAGTGAACACTAACTTGATTACTTTATATGTGATTTTTCATATGTTTTACACATTTTAACATCTTTATTATCTTTATTTTTGTGTTACATTTCCCTTGCATGGAACACATTTGCAACCATTTTGAAAACTGTCCTTGAACAAAGCATTCAGATCTAAAGAAATGTTCCAGACGGCCAGTTTATTTTTATATTATAATAAAATGAATGAAAACCAGCTGCATGGAAGGTATACATTTTAGACTGATCTGCTCAGCCTTCATAGAAAGTATTTCTTGTCACACTAGAAAGTAGCTCAGCAAAGTTTATCGGCAAATAGATGTTGCAAGACACTTGCAGGGCTACTTGGTGAACTACATTAGCAAGAATCCTGCTAACACGCTAGCAAGCTGGGTACATGTTAGCACTACTCAGTAAAAATAGCTGTCAGGAAGTAAGTCACTAATGGGAAAATAAGTTTTCCATGTTTATTTTAGAGACATAGTTGAATAATTGACTGCTGTCTCTGTCGGCTAACCATGCCTATTTGTAGAGCAGTTTGTATCACAGCAGAACATGTTAAATAAAAGTGGATAACAGGCTATCATAGCTTCCTCTGTTTTGAACTCTCTAGCTCTTTATTGTCTCTATGGACAACATACTGATTTGTACATATATTGTACATATATATATATATATATACACACACACACACACACACACACACACACACACACACACACACACATCAATTTATTTGTTCATTGTATTGTTCTTCTAATGTTGATTATTTTATTGTTCCTTTTTTTACTACTGCAATTCTACAATTTCCCCTCTGGGATTAATAAAGTCTATCAATCTATCTATCTATCACTCTCAAGGCGATTTTCTAATTGTCAAAGTACACTTAAATTGACCTTGACTATACTCCATCAAAATACATTCATTCAGGTGAAAAATGTTGGTTCAACCAGGCCTTGAGTTTGTTGAACATGATCATAATTGGGTTTTGTCAAATGTGATCTATTGTACTGGCAACCATACCAAGCTATGCTGTACAGAGTATGGACAAATCATTTAGTAACCTCTAGTCAGCAGCACAAGGAATATTTGCCTGGGTGCAGTTATACTTGATTGATTAGCAGTGAACTAGCTAAATCATACAAAACAACCAGCATGGTCTTTTCTTATATCCCAGTACAGACTGTTAATGCTCTCCTCATCTTCTGGGGGTCCCTGACATAAAAATCTTTCGGATCTATGACTTGAGTTTCAAATGCTGAAAGGGTTGTGGGTGACAGAGACAAGCGCTTCCTTAGTGCCAAGTGAGACGACCTTGCTCTTCACTGTATAAAACAGTCAGAATACAAATCACAGCATTGATGGGAGCAGATGGAGTGTGAGTTTCTCCTCAGAGCGCAAAGAGGGAGAGAGAAATTAGATACTAGCCCACAGCTAATCCACTGCACAATGAAAACTCATTACGCCTTAAGAAGAAAATGAAAAAAACCTGCTCCCCAAGATGGAAAGAAATACTCTGCTTAAGGTGAAGACCTTGGCACAAACTGCCTGCTTTTCCTCATGTGTGAAATTTCTTTTATGCACAGTTCAGCGGATTTGACTCGTCTTTGTTGACGAGGAGCTTTGTACGAGCCCGGTGGTGGGCACCTGCAGCTCCCCAGGACACCCACTAACACACCCACCAGCAGTGAACCACACATACACATCTAAATATGTGATGAACACACAGCTACTGTACCTGACACAAACAAAGACAACACAGCCACAGAGCCCAGCAGACTTAAAGCAACACACCAGTGTGTTTGCCAGTTTTAGCACCGTAACTACAAATGCGACCATTTTAATACAGGCTATACAATTTCATACTTTTAGATGTATTTTTCCCATTGTTTCTTGTTTCTTGTGTGTAATTCAAATATTACATTGTGGCTTTGTCTATTTAGTTAGTTAGTTCATTTAGTTATATAAATCTAAATCTGTCATAGAGAAGTGTGCATTTGCTAGATTTCATATTCTTAAAATAATCTGAATTACTAGTTTCAACCCAAATACATTTTTAATGTTTTTGAATCCACACACTCATTCAAGAACCCCTCACTGGACAAACTGAAGAGGAGAAATCAGGTCGATCTTGTCCTGTGAAACCTTGCTGCACTGTACAGGTTTACTGTGACGTAACCTCAGATCCTCCATCTCCTTCAGAGACAGACTGGCCAGGGGCAACAGGGACGACTGCATGTGCATGCTACATTAGGTCATGTAATGGAGAACAGGTGGTGAAGCTGTGTGTGTGTGTGTGTGTGTGTGTACGTGTACCTTGTTACCATATGATGAGATGACCATCTCTTTCCGGCACAACAATTACTCCATCTATGATGACCTTTTTTAACTGACCACAACTACTCAATTATCAGATGATCCTTACTGAAATCATAAGTGTTTGGTGCTACACTAAGAGTGCTAAATAGAAATGTCAACTTTTACCATAACAATCTTAACCTGCTGTCATATTAGGACTGTTGTTAAAGCTAGAATTTGTTGACTTTGTATCTGATGACAATGACACCATGAATTTGAATGTTGAAACTTTGGATAATATTCTGGGTCACCGAGTAAAATTGAGCACATATCAAAAAAACTGAACACAAATGAAATGAATAAAATTGCATTTCAATGCATACATTTTAGCTGTCTAAAGCTGCATTCAAGTGGACTACAATTACCTGGAGCTCTAATAAAATCTCTATAACACTAATAGTTTCTCCACAACAAAGAATCACCTCCCTGTGGATCCATAGCTCTGCTGTTGTATTCAACGATTTATTGGTCAAGTGAAAAGTGTTGGGAACATACTCAACAATAAAGACCAACAGAGGAGAAGTGGATTATGCTGCAGGGCTGGTTTGAGATGTGTTTATGGATGTTTTGACACAGCTGCTTACTCTCACAAAGGAATAAGCTCCTGATTTTATGAGCCACCATTCCAGCCTTCAGGCACTGAAGATTTGATACTCAAATGGTCAGTCAAGTATTCCTTCAAGTTTAGGGAAATATCCCCTTTATGGTTAAAATAAACCAATGTTGACTGTTGATAGGAAAAAAGATGTCTCCAGTGTCAAAATTACATCATCCCATGTCTTCAATAATGCAACAGTTACTACATCATAGTTGTTGCCAAACTTTTTACAGCTTTGTAGATTTCAACAAAAATGTTTGTGTACGAAACATTGGTATTAATTAAAGGCCCTGAATACAAATTTTCTTAATCATTTTCTTAATTCTTACTATGAGAGACGATGTCCTACACTCTCCGTAAACACAATTGTGTACAAAAGTTTGAGCTTTTTGATTATTTCACCTGAGAGATTTCTGTCTGTGTTGGCTTTGACCGTGCCCTCCTTACTAGCTTGAAGTGGGCTGGACTCATTTGGAAAAATGTGTCAGTCACATACTTCTCTGCACCAATCAGGATTTAGCAACATTTGAATCTGATTGTGATGACAGTTGTGGGGTTTTTTTCCTCATGTCGCCAGGCAACAGATCAAACACTCATACAATCCTACTGATGCAGATTAGCTTAGTGTTGGACGAATGAATGACAAAAATGTTTACATAAATGACTAGAACAAATGTAAAACATTA